>JAUZNK010024257.1:0-20062 GCA_035046665.1 Euphysa ruthae | reverse complement strand
TATATATGCCTTACACACAAAAACATAGATAAATTAAATTTAGCCGAAGAAAATTAAAAAAAAAAATGTGTTTTTTACAAAATTATTGTCTATATATATTTGGTATGCGAACTATATCCAGATAGACAAAAAATGTTTCCTTGATCATATGTTTAAAGACGTTATATTTTGTGATTGATTTTATTTCTTTAGACAGGCTGTTCCATATAAAGGGACCTTTTGTTGACAGACAAATTTTTCCCACGTTGGATTTTCTTAATTATGTATGTAACCTTAGATATTTGTTGCGTAGAGGGATTCTTCTATTTTTAGAAACTTTAAAGATTTCAGACAGTTTAGGTCGGGTCTACTGCATAATTTAAATGCATGTACGGAAATACCTTGATTGGCACTCATCTGAACTACACCCACACCCACAACCACACCTTCTGTAAAATCCAAGTACCTTATTTTATTTCTTTTCGAAACTGCGGTTTAAACTTCTCTCCACTTCAAATCTCAAATTTGTTGAAATTGTGAAAAGCGTTTTATTAAATCTGAAATAATGAAATGGTGGAATGTTGAAATGAGGAAATAAAATGAAAATCAAATATAAATCTTTGGAACTTTACAATTTTAGTATTTACATTTATTTTGGGGGTTTTTTTGTTTCCTGCAACTCGCAAAGGTGTTAAGATGAAGCATTAAATGTAATTTACTTTCCCGCAATGCAACACTCTAATTGCCTCACCCACTGTAAACTAAAGTTTTAGTGGAATCCTTTCTCGGATAGACGCCATTCCCCCTTAGCATCAATATGACATTTATTAGATTAATAAATATAAGTCAATGTAAGTTAATTTCCTGAGAGGCGGAGACTAGCAAAATGTATTTTAATCTTTTGTCTTTATGATGCATAGCATCATATTTAACATCAAACAGGATATATTAAAAGTAAACAAGATTTAAATAACAATTAATCGCTCATTATGGTTTGTTAGCTAGGAATTTAAGGGTTGGAAATAAATTTAAAGGTTCGGAACTCATACTATACAAGCATAAACCGCGGGTTGGTGTGAACAGGGAATTTGTGTAAACGAATGGTCTCAAATTTATTAAAAAAAAATAATAATAAATAAATAAGTAGGAGAAAAAAATGAAATAGAGCTCTTTTTAGTATTTAATTTCTTGAAAATTATAAGTAAATTAAATATATAAATTAATATATAAATTATTTATTTAATAAACTTATTATTTTTGTCTAAAATATGTTAGTCAAAATGTTTATGAATTTAATCGTTTTTGACGATCAAGGTACGATGATATTTCTACCTGTAGGTATTTGGATTTTTCTACTGGTGTGTATTTTATTATTTGATCCAAAAGGTAGATAGATAGGAAGGCAGGTAAGTAGTAGGTAGGCAGGTAGGCAAATAAATAAATAAATAGATAGATAGGTAGATAGGTCTTTAACCTTATATAATGATCCTTTTTTGGTAAAAAGATTCTTTTGTCTAACCGTTATTTATTAATTCTTAAGCCAAAACTTTGTGTAATTTTCTTGAAAATGTGGAGCGGTTATTTTTTTTAGCGTTCACATTTATTTGAATGGTGCAAATATTTACCGAAAAAGGACATCAAAAACTCAGTTAGATAAAAATAACTGATTCAAGGCTAAAAAATGGCAATATAACTTTTCGTGCCCACCTAATTTTGCAGCTAAATAGCGGCCACATAATTAGGTAGTAGTTGTAAATCTATTGCATGAGTTGCTAAAGAAACAGATGAAAAAGGTCGTAACACTGTATTTAATTCCACATGGATTATTTACATTTTGTCGTATTGCAATGCCATACCAACTATGCAAAGTATTTATGACTTTTTTAGTCAATCGACCTGCTCCACTTAGTTTTTTACCATCCGGAAGCACTTGCTTGTGCATTTTTTTACGTGTCCAAATCGCTTCTTTATTTTTTCAATACAATCACCCCATTTTTATTTTTTATTCCTTTACCATTCCCTTTAGTGGCAACCACCGCGCTAAATGGACTGCTATCTCCATATATCATAAAAGTTATTGACCGAAGATTATTTTTAGCCTCTGAGCGCTGAATAATTTTTTATTCAACACTCTCTCCCGTGGAGCCTGTATTTGCAATGTATTATTTGGAAATTGCGATGCATGAAAATTTTCTCATTCGATGTGAGACTTTCTTTAATTGCCATACTGAACATGATTTACCTGTTTAAATTTCTGTTTGAATGTCTACAAATTGTCCGCTCTGTACTGAAACAGCCACTACAATACCATCATTTGAAGCGCAAAAGCACTTTGGCCACGAACAGTCGAACCCGCACATAATGTCTGCAGAAGTCTCACCGAAAGGAATTACCTTGATGTTTGTTCAATGCGCTTTTTATGCTAATATTGATTAAACACTAGTCAGCATCTATCAAAGCCTGTGAAATGTTATTGTACGTATTTTTGAGCATGGTTTTTTTTATTTCTTTTAAACATTAAACAAAAAACATCAAAGATGAAACAAAACAGTTGCGGCTTAATTTTTTTTATTTCACTATATGTGTGCCATATACTAAAATCATCTTTTACTTATAAATTCTTCCAATAGATCAAAATCATAAAGTGATTTCTGTACTGTTGACAGAGAAATTTTTTTCTATTTAGCTCCAACTCTATTGTATATTAATCAATGGTAACATATGTAAAATGCGTAGAAAATGTGTTGTTTGTTGAATCCTGTTGAAGTTGTTTTCTTCTATCATCAATTACCATATATCATTTTTAACTTTGGCTAGTCAAAAAGCTTGCCATGCTTTTGTAAGCTTCATTTTGACTAAATAATTTCTGAAGAATTTCTGAAGAATTGTGTAAGTAATTCGGTTCTAATCCTAAAACTAAAGTCGAATGCTCCAAAAAGTTGTTTTTGGTGTACCACAGAGATCCATTCTAGGACTCCTGTTATTTAATATTTTGATTAACGAATTATTATTATTTATCATTGAAACTGAGCTGTCCAACTTTGCTGACTATAACACCTTTTACGCATGTGATACAAACATTTAGTCAGTATTTAGTCTCCTGAAAAATGACTGCTCCCACATATTCGAATGTTTTTTAAATAGCTATATGGTGGTTGTCCCAGCAAATTTCCAGCTCATATAATTAGGGAACATTACTGATTTTTTCAATCTTTCTATTTTTATTAGAATAGAAGAAATTTTACCTATGGATGAAGTTAAGCTACTAGGGATGAAAATAGACCGAAGACTATCATTTAATACTCATATTAAAGGAATCTGCTCAAATTCCTGTTTTGAGAAGAATACGAAGTTTTATGTCTGTTCATCAATCTAAGTTATTGTATGAAGCTTTGATAAAAACAGTCTTTAACTACTGACCCCTTATTCGGATGTGTTGCACGAAAAAACGTAACTCAATAGACATAACTCATAAAAGGTCCTTTAGAATGGTATGTCAGGCAAGATTTTGAAAATTTGATGACTTCCTAAAACTAGATGCCAGTACTACTGAAAAGAAATTAAACCAAATTTAAATGAAGATAATCATCTATGTAGTGTTACCAATAAGGTTTTTGTTTTCATCTTCCTGGATGAAGCCACTGCTTCTGCAGAATGGCATGCCTGGTTTCAAGAGTAAAGACAGTTTTGGGAAATAAAGACTCAGCAGGCCATCAGGTACAAATGAAGAAACTTATAGACACATGAAAAATAAAAATTTTTGACGATTAATGACATAGTTGTTGGTTTCCACCCAGAAAAATTTTTTAAATTTTTTTTAGTTTTTTTGTTAATCCATTAGATGTAAATTTTGAATAAAGTTTCGTTGAGTTACGTATTTAAGAGAATCTTGGCAAAAGCAATTACAATGAACTTTTCAGAGGTTGTTAAGAAATAAATTATTAGGTAGTGACAAAAAATATCCTAGAATTATAAAAATCGGCTCCCGTTGAGTTTTGAATTAGTTCTAACATCTTTTCTAGTGAGTGGGATGATTTACTTAATCTGGCTTTAAAAGAATGGCTGTAGTTTTTCAAATCAAACCAGATTACTTTTACCCAATAAATAAAAATTGATTTAAATGTGATTCATTAACATTAAACCTTTCGAAGGTTATGGTATTGTAAGGGTGGTAATATATACCAGTGATTCAGAGACTTTTTGTAGGTTATGCTATTGTAATTGTGGTAAAATATACCGGTAGCTCAGAGAGTCGCAGTTTTTAGAAAATAGAATAAATTTAAAATTTTCATCCATGAATCAAGATTTTTTTCAGTCTCAAAATCTCTCGTAAATTTTTGCATAGACATCAGTTTGTCCAGGTATGCTTTCATAAACTACGCTGTGTGATTTCTTCTTGGAATTAATTAAAGCAATTATGTGTGTTTCTAATTACTAAATTTATTAAATTTTTATATACACATTAGTTATGTTGAATATAAGCCTGTATTTATACATTTAGTTAATAATGCTCTGCTAAACTGTTTATTTCTATGAGATGACAAGCTTAAAATCTCAAAGGACTAGTAAGTAAGTAAGTAAGTATTTATTCTGCCACAAGCAAATATACATTAGCTATGAAAATTACAAGACAACAGGGAAAAAAAAAAAAGAGCACTAAGATAAAAACAAATGGTGGCAAGGATAGACACAAAAATTGTTTGTCGCAACAATATTTCCACTGTGGTCCCGTTATACATCACACGCAAAAACAGATTAAGCCGAAGCATTGTTAAAAAAAACAAAAAAAAAAAAAAGAAAAATTTTTTTGGAAAGTGTAGATATATTTTATAACTAAACCTAAAACAAAGGGAATAAAGAAAAAGAAAAATTGAAGAAAAACATCATAAATAAAGAAAAGAAATGAACGTTACATTTTAAATTTCCCCAGATTGCATTGATACAACTTACACGTGGGGTTGTAATCAAATTGCATAGATACACGCTACACGTGGGTTTGTAATCAAATTGCATAGATACAAGCTACACGTGGGGTTGTAATCAAATTGCATAGATACAACCTACACGTGGAGTTGTAATCAAATTGCATAGATACAACCTACACGTGGAGTGGTCATCAAGTTGCATAGATAAAAAATACAGGTGGAGTTGTAATCAAATTGCATAGATACAAAATACAGGCGAAGTTGTCATTAAATTGCATAGATACAAAATACAGGCGGAGTTGTAATCAAATTGCATAGATACAAAATACAGGCGGAGTTGTCATCAAATTGCATAGATACAAAATACAGGCTGAGTTGTAATCAAATTGCATAGTAAAAAATACAGGTGGGGTTGTAATCAAATTGCATAGATACAAAAAATACAGGTGGAGCTGTAATCAAACTGCATAGATACAAAATACAGATGGAGTTGTAATCAAATTGCATAGATACACAATACAGGTGGAATTTTCATCAAATTGCATACATACAAAATACAGGCGGAGTTGTAATCAAATTGCATAGATAAAAAAAATACAATTGGAGTTGTAATCAAATTGCATAGATACAAAATACAGATGGAGTTGTAATCAAATTGCATAGATACACAATACAGGTGGAGTTGTCATCAAATTGCATAGATACAAAATATAGGCGGAGTTGTAATCAAATTGCATAGATACAAAATACAGGCGGAGTTGTAATCAAATTGCATAGATGCAAAATACAGGTGGAGTTGTAATCAAATTTCATAGATACACAATACAGGTGGAGTTGTATTCAAATTTCATAGATACAAAATACAGGCGGAGTTGTCATCAAATTGCATAGATACAACTTACACGTGGAGTTGTAATATCATCATGCTTGGATAATTCTTATGTTATAAGCTTGTAAATACGAGATTAAAGTGAAAAATTTTCTGAAAGGAATAACTCGAATTTTCTCTGTAAAAAGGCCATGAAAGACACGGGGTCGAAATATTACGTTACACTGTATATATTCAAGGGCGTGGCTTTTTTTAGTATTATCAAGACAGATTTTTTTCAAGCTTCTTTTGTTTGTGTAGTAACCACGTTGAAATGCAGAGACACCCACAGAAAACAAAAATTTTTCTTAAATTTTCCTTTTGATTGCTCTTGAATCCTCAAGATTTTGAGACTTTATGGTTGTTTAAATACATATTTTTAATATTACGTTCATATTTTTAATGAGTTCTTACTTTTTTTTTCAAAAGAAATTGGAAACTTTATCTTACAAAAATAGGTGATTCATTAAACAAAATTTCAAAACTGACAATTAAATGCCACCATATAAATTTTCTTTTTTACTTGTTCATTATAAATTAAGCGATAATAGCAAAATTTTACCACATTTTTTATTTATGTTAAGAACTGCTAAGTCCTAATCCATGGGCGGATAAGTCTTAAAGTTTATAAATAGGGTGTGAAATTTCAGAGGACATCACGTCTTCGTAATAATTCTAATTTGAAAACTTTGAATTTAAACGAATTAAAATTGAACGTCTTGCACCATTGATTCTTGTCTTACTTGATGCATAGATAAAAAGTAAACGCCTTGCACCAGTCATTCTTGCATTACATGACTTGATTAATTAAATAGAAATTATATAATTAATTATTACTTGAATAATTGCATTAGCTTGTTACATTAGGCCCATTATACACCAGGCTCATTATTATTAAATGAAAACTTTTTAGTTTATTTAAAATGATTGTTCTGCGAAATGAATACGGTTGATAGTGCGTTAAAGGTGGTCTACTGCACCTGCCACGTTAACTTTGATTGCTGAATGGTGTAATTTAATTCTTAAAAATTAACTATATATTCCATCGTTTCAGTGTTCGAGAAAAATTATTTGAAAAGGACGCTACTTTGATGTATTTTGTTCAGTGTGAAGCGTTTTCCTTATCTATCTGCGATTATAAACTCATAAACATCTGTCAAGCAATGATATTTGCATTACTTAAAGAAGCTTGAAATGATAGGTAAGGATTATTATTTTTTTGATGAGGAAGTTTGAAACCAAGGAACAAGGACACCTGAAATATTTATATGGAATATGAAGATCTGAAATCATAGAAAAACGTGGAGTAAAAATGTCGGTTAATGTTATTTTTATATAATAATAAAAATAATATTAATAATGATAATACTAATAATGATAATAATAAATATTATTATAAATGACAATGACCATAACAATAACAAAAGAAATAGCGCAAAAACGAAAAAGAAAACAAAAACGAAAACGAAAACGAAAAACGATATCAATAACAATAACAAATAAATTAAAAATAGTAATTATATTTTCTAAAACAATCCTATAACAAACAATATTTTATATTTATAATTAGACAATTATGTTATAAAAAGTTTTGTTGTATTACAAAAATCATGTTTTAAAAAAGACAGATTGAATTGAATGGAGCAACTCATGCAGAAAAACTTGATATAGGATTGAGAGCATTTCATAGCTCTTGACAAAATCCTTTAGAACAAAGATTAAGGATCAAAGAGAAGCTTTAATGGCAATCTTTTTGAATTGATACCGTCTTACCTGGGGAAAGGAGGGAGATTCATTCCAACCACAGACGTATCGATAAATTGCAGAACACTTATGACGCTTTTGCGTTTTATGGGATGAAATAAAGGATTCAAATAGGTTGGTGAAAGTTGAAAAATTATTTACATGGCAAACATGCAATGTAATTAAAAATAACTAAACAAGAAAAGCTATAAACTCCTTAATTTTGGGCTGAATAGAAAAGATTGATTAAATAAACAAAAATAATCACACAACTTTAATGGAAAAAGTCATAATAAATACGGAGATAGACTAACAAAGAAAAAATAAAATCAAAAAAAAAAGAAAAAGGTTTGCATAAAGCTGTCCTCCTTATGAGTATTAGGTTAAATATATAATAACGTTACATATATTATTAAGTTTATATGTTTAATCAGTTTGAATATATAATAAGGTTATATATATACTTAGGTTACATATATAGTAAGGTTAAACCCATATATTGACGTCACATATATACTTAGGTTACATATATACTAAGGTTACATATATTCAGGTTACATAAATAATGCAAGAGAGTTGTTTTAATAGCAGTAATGCCGTGGTTTAAAATATGGGTCAATTTTTTGTTTTCTTTTTTAACCTTTATTGACTGAGCATAGTTGTAGCATATAGTTACGTGACTTACTCTACCATAAGAGTAGTTATCAAAATAGGCGTTTTATATCTTATCTTATATATCATTAATAATCCAATTACATAAATATAAGATACTAAAATATCATATCACAGCATGATTAAGTTCTTATATACTTTTATCAAATTAAGTCCTGAGAGAATAAACGTTATCTTAAGTGTACAACACTTATTCTCTTAGCATTTAAACATTGCGAGTTTGCAAGAATGCCATAATAGGCTACCTAGTATATTTCTTATGATTATTTTTTTGATAGCGCTAAAGTTTGTCAATTGTCACAATGCAAGCGTGTGTTTTACTTATGTTTCTTATAATCTCATATGTAACTTTTGTGTAAAGAAAGTTTTATTTGACGCCAACTTAATCCGTAAGTTAATGTATTAGTTACCATCGCAATACCATGGCAGTATAAAAAGTATAAAAACTTGTTTCACTATATTCCTGTTGACGGATATTGGACCCTGTTCTCATCAAGAGAGGTTTAGAAAAATGTTCACTGCAAAAAAAAAATAAATAAATAAATAAAAAAAATTTACAGGATACAGCATTTTCCATACAGCAAAAAAGATGTTTTCTAAAAATGAAATTAATATCATTGGTATGATATGGCCATGAAAAAAATACCAAAAATTACATTATTATAAAGTCGCTATGATTGGTTATACTTTACATTATAAAACTGTAAAGTGTAACCAATGCTATAACAGCAGGAAGTTTCAAACGGTAACAAGTCAATTAACATTAACAACAAAAGTGCGACTTTAGCCATCATAAAGCCATCACATAGTCATAAAAACCACAAAGGTGCTAAAATAAAAACAAGCTTTGAGATGTTTCAAAAAGCTTAAGTGGGTAGGTAGGTGTGGGAGGTGGGGAGTAGGGTTTTACCAATTTGTTTCTTTGATATACGCCCATATCTAAGATACCTGTGGCGATATTTCTTGGACAATTTCTATAAATTTCGATATAAGTTTTGTGCAACAACAATTTTTATGAAATTTTAATCTAAAAGCTATATAAAAAATTTTCATTTACTGTGAATAAATAGAATTAAGATGACTCAGCAATTTGGCATTAAAAATAGCAAACCATTTTAAAATTACCAAAAATCTCTAAAATTTAACTTTGAAAACTGGCACATTTTAATTGTTATACAATTAAAAGGATGGGGATTCATATAATAATTTTACAGTGTCCTATGTTAGAGTAGCTAAATCATTAAGATTAGGTCTCTAAAATATGGCCCTGTTTACACGACACAATTTATCGAGTTCACATTTTATTCCATATGAACGCAGTTTAATAAATTTTCAGGTTTTACGAAGGGTTTAAAAGTTCCATAAGGTTTAGTGCTAAATCAATAAGTTTGACAACTTTGTTATTGCATAGAGTTTCGATTTATAAACTGTTTATGTTGCATATTTTTTGAATAGGTTTTATTTAAAATTTTTCAGATTTTGGTCTACTCGAATTTTCTAATATGGCAAGTCCACCGTATAACCCAATATTTTTTAGTGGGATAACATGCTCTAGCTGTTTTAAGATAAAATTGCTTACAAGCTCGCATACTTCTGCGCCGTCATACGTCAAATAAGCCTTCTGTTTTGTTGATCCATGTTGCATCTTTGCTAAACAATAATGATTTAAAGGAATGTAGTACAATTTTTCTTACATTGGTTGGTAAAATTTTATTGCCTTTTATGTATTTTACCGCAAACTTTAAGGCGTTGCTTAGTAACGTTCCAAATTCCCCGTAGATCAGAAAATGCTAATTTTGTCTGTTTGAGAAATTTTCAATCCTAAACTACAATGAGGAGACGATCTTCTCAACAATACAATGAGGAGACGACCTTCTCAACAATACAATGAGGAGACGATCTCCTCAACAATACAATGAGGAGACGATCTCCTCAACAATACAATGAGGAGACGATCTTCTCAACAATACAATGAGGAGACGATCTTCTCAACAATACAATGAGGAGACGATCTTCTCAACGATACAAACGACCTTTTGAACACGTGCACGCATAAAAACACCTACTTATTAAGAAACTTCGCTAGCAAAGACTGACGTCGGACTAAATCCACTATCCACATGGCACATTTTGATTACCATGCAATTTGTATAATTTTTGTATTGATGATGACGTCATCTTTCGTAACTAATTTTTTCCAAGTTACATGAGCATGATAAAACGTCATAATTACATGTAATAATGTAATTTTAGATGAAAATTTGTAGTTATACATTAAAATTTGTTTACAATAATTTACAAACATTCATTTTATTGTTTAGGGCAAACATGTAGCATAAATGAGAGAAGAGGTGGTCAACATGTCAAATAAGACACTTTTAAATTACACAGTTGAAACTGATGTCAAAATTAAGGCAGTTCACATAATTTTTTGGAGTTTTCTTGGAACTGAAGCTCTTGTTATATGTGGAGGAAACATTCTTTTGTGCTGGCTGCTGTTATCTAAGACACATTTGCAAACAAAACAAAATGTTTTGGTATTTTCTTTGTGTATAAGCGATTTGTTGATTGGTTTATCCGTGCCACCGTGTGAGTATTGTGCAATGAAAGATTCAAAATATCCAAATAGTTGTGCGTACCTTTGTGGAAGCATCGTCAGTTTCACTCTGATCGCCTCTGTTATGAACTTATTTTTCATAGCCTGCGATCGATACTTTGCCATAATGAAACCTTTTGTCTATGAGAAGTACATCAATCGACGTCGCGTTGTCATAGTGATCATCACAAGTTGGTTGGTAACATTAATACTAGTAACTATACCATTTTCGTGGATGTTTAATGCAAAAATGAGCGCTGTTCAAATCTTAAAGACAAACATAAATTATAATTATTCTGTATTTTCTTTTATAGCACTAAACGGTATTATTATTGGTTGGATCTATTTCCAAATTGTTCGAATTGTCAAAAAAAAGTTACGTAGATCAAATTCTAAGTCATCAAACCCTGCAGCAATTCGTGTTTGCATAATGGTAGCTGTTACGTATTTTTTATGCTGGCTGCCTACAATTATTGTGGAAATGCTGCTACAAAATCGAGTGAAAGTCCCGCAAGTTGCACCTCTTATAACGTATATAATATTGTTGTTAAATCCCTGCCTTGACCCACTTATGTACGCCTACTACAGAAGAGACTTTAGAAATGAGTTAAGATTCATTTTCCAAACTAAACATCTAAAGATTTCCGAGTATAGCAATATGGACTCTCAATATTATAACAAAACTCGAAAGTTCAGTCTCAAATCTGAGAGAGACAAACTCGCATCACCCGTTTGATTTACATATAGCTTGATTTATATGCAGCTTGATTTAAAGCCATTTGTTTATCTGCAATAAGTAACAATTGTTTTACAAGGTTTTTATTCGGGCGAGTATGCTATCCGATCCGAAAAAAAACTACTTATTTTGTAAAAAAAAATAAACATAAAACATACCTTTTTTATGTAAAGAAAAGTTATTCTTGTTTTATTAACAATGACTGAATATAAACAGAAATTTTCTCTCAGATGCCCGGGTTTTCAGAGCCTAGATAAATATAAAAAGCCGCTTCTGCTCCTCGTTTTGCAAAATAGAAAGCTTAGCAGTTATTCTGAAAATATATATATATATATATATATATATATATATAGAGCTCATAAAAGGTGCTTATCAAATTTTCATGTTGTATATATTTACAATATGGTATATTTTACTAATGATGCGTTAGTATCACCGATAATGATGAATTCCCATACAAAAGGTGTTCAGTCGAAATTGCGATTTATGCTTAATTTATGCTTAATTCATAATTTATGCTTAATTCATAATTTATGATTTTTTATGCGATTGAAACTAAAAGGATTAACCATAAAAAAAAGCATGAGGCCTTCCGGAGTGTGAATGCTAAAAACCGAATTTGGTCTAACACAGCAAACAATTAAAAAGTAGTATAAGTTTTGAAAACGAGGTTTTTCTGTCAAATTTCCACCAATATCTTGATTTGAAAAATCTTGGATATCCATGCAATCTAAAACAATGATAATTACAGAAAAAGGCGGAACTGTCTACTTTTTTTTGGACAAAATGCTAAGTTTAAAGATTTTCATCAAAAAATTATGTGCAGGCTTCAACGGAAACCCTTACCTTTTTCTGTCATGTTATGACATGTTATGACGTAATGCGATTACGACACCTAATTACTTAAAAAAATACCACAAGCAGTTAAAAATATGAATACGCCGCCCTTGGTATATTCAACTTCGTGTTTATCATTTGGTAAATAGACTTAAAATAGACTTAGGAAGTAAAAAAAGAATTTAAGGAATGAAAGTGAAAATTCCGTGCTCATTTGTGTTTTCAATCATTTTTACGATTTTGGTCAAGAAATGCACTTAAATGTAAATGCCTCAAATGTAAATTTAGGCTAAAATTTGATAAAAGTGGCATATATCATGGACAAGTTTGTAGCTGCAATCGTGTCTTCGCCATCACCATTTCCTAAACACCTTAGTGATATTAATCTTTCTAACGGACGCTAACGGACGTACGTCCGTCAGAAAGATTTCGCGTTTAAATGTTTACGGATTAATGCAGTTTTTTTTTGCAACAAAAGGTGTAATCCAACTCAGAAGTTCCTCAAAGCTAGTAGGAGACTTTCTAAAACAACGAGAGAAATACTCTTTTTCGTGTACTTTTAAATCATTGACTTATAGATGAAATTTGCCTTGTTCATTTCCTAAAATCTAAGTTACATAATTTTCTTTTTTCGGTATAAAAATAAATTTTTAATACAATCTTAATTGTTGTTGAAAACGTATTTCAAAATAAATCTAAAACACCAGTTCTTTTTTCTGTATGGAGATTAAGTTTTCCGCTGCGCTGAAACTATCCGGTGACTACACTATCCGGTGTAGTGGACACATGGTTTTAGTGAACGTGCAATTTTTAACATTCCGCGTGATTTCTATTGGAATTGTGTCATGTTTCCTAACCAGAGGAATTTCATTTACCAAAAATTATAGGAAAGTTTTCCATTTTACTGAAAAATACTGCATGTAATACTGCATGGGAAACAGAGGCAATATAGGAAAGGCTATTTAGACTGTTAACCTCTACAACTTCTATGGCTTTAATGAACTTAGAGGATATTTTTTATAATTATTTGTATTGAAAATATCACGAGAAGAGTTAATTTTTTTCTCTAGCATTTTTTGGAAATAATGACAAAATACCTTGAAGCTAATTGTTTGCTCCACATTTAAAAATATACGCGTTGCTCAAAAAATGGTAAATACAAAGAAGCGCGCACATAGAGACTTTGCCAGTGTGAATAGATCACAAATTTCTATTTGGAGACTTACCTGACTAGGGTATATCGGGATATAGATACACATCATGAATGAGTATACCTTCTTGGATGAAGACATCGAACAAACACTTGCTGAGAATGCAACCCTCACGGAAGTTGCTGAAAACGTTCTTGATGAGCCTATTCCAGAATCTGTTAAAAGAAGGTTATTGAAGATTCTCCTGACTACTGCATTTGTAAAATACATCCTTGATCGGCCCATCCTGGAAACTTTTAAGGAAAAGCTGTTGAAGACTCTCCGGATTTATGCGTTTATGCCGGATATAAAGAAGGAAAAAACCACCACCTATAGCATGATACAGACGTAAAATACACTCTAGTTGTCGGCAAAACACTAAAGAAACCATCGTCTGGAAGGAGATAGGTGAAGATGTTGATGGTCGTGAAATCGTTATGCGGTCGGTTGCAAGAGTGCCGGATATCACAAAAGAGGTCAAGGTAAATTGCATCTCGTTAGAAAAAAAGAGATCTTAGAGTAACCTAAAGGTATGGCCATGGAAGTGTCAGAGTTTTTAGATCCAGACGGATACTACAAGTTATTCACTGTTTTAGGTAAATCATCTAAGGAACCCCTAGCACAGGACCGTAGAAGAAGGTTTGTCTTGTTTGTTTCGCTACGTCATTAACCCAAGGCAATATGACCTGAGCATTCAATGGGTTGACGCCCAAGCGCCAGCGAATACTAAAATACTTCGACAAGCAGCTCGCAAATACAGGTTTCTCACGTGAGGACATGTTTGCCGCACTTGAAACCGCCCTCAATGTTAAGTTGATTGCTGTCGATAATTTTGGTAACACTCTGTGTAATAGCGGAATATACAACACTTACGCAAAGATCTTTGCACCTTGTCAAAATAAGCATGTTTGTGAAGACATCCCAATGTTCCCAATCTACCCGCAAAGATCTAACATGTTGCCGACCAGGCCTTGCAAAAACTTTATTCCTCACAGTGCAATAAAAAAATTCGTAATACTGCAGCGCAAAATATGATTAAACAGAAAACCAGGGCAAAATTGATCGTATTGCCAATTAGGGTCATTCTCTCTATCACATGACTCTGGCTGTGTGCCCAAACTGTTTTGGGGAGTGATGGTTTGCTTTGTAGGTCACGATATGCATCCAATGAGATTACTGATGCATTTAAAGAGGAAACTGGGGCAGACCCTACAGAAAGAATACCACAAAGCTACAGCCTATCGTTTCAGAAAGTGGCTCAATAGGGATATCAATAAGATACAACCCTATTAGAAACAGAAGCGTTTGGAAGACGGCTCAAATTGAGTATGAAAGAGTCAAGACGCCACAGCAGACACTGGCCAACATCACCATTCTGATATGCAAGCAGCCTATCTAGCATGCGAAGTTTCCTCATTGGGAGGGGTTGTTGATGCGAAGGGCCTTTTAAGTCAGTATGGATATGGTTTCCCGACGAGCATGATGCGTCGAGCGTATATAGAATCTGTGTCCCTCAAACATCCTCAAACTAACTGGTGCATTACACAGGTTTTCACAGATGCCATCTACATCAAAACTCTTAATATCGAAGAAAAAGAACTACTTGTTGTGGACAATTCTAAGTAACCTAGGTAAAAAAAATGTCGAAACATGCAACCCGGATACGAGTATTTTTCTGAGGCTGTAGCTTGGACAATCAAACTTGCTAGATAACCTGTATTGGAAGTAAGCGATTTTGCCGCGCTTCCCTTTGATATCGTTGCCGTTACCGCGGAGCGTTTATAGTATAATAGTGGGCCGGGTCAAACATCAGCCAGTTCGACAACGGCTGTCGATGTCTCTGTGAAGTGTGTGGAGAGCCATAATTTGTTTTTTCCACCAATACCATCTGCAAAAAACTGACAACTTCGGCTCTAAACGCTGTGGAACAGTTAATGTGGTGCCAACAGAGTGTGTTCAGCTCGATATCTTTCGTGAGCATTTTCTAGTAATAGCATTCAATCAAGCTTTGCAAAGTACAACACTGGATAACATTTTGGTTTGTTCTACAAACGTCCTAGATGATAAATTCCAGGCTAGCCTGTATTGATATCACAAATAAAATCATGTTGAACTCCCAGTACAGATACACTTTCACACTGATGAAAGCATCGACCACCGTTGTAGAAAACAATACCAGCCAGTGATAAAGCCTGGAAATCATAATCATATCATAAAGGCGCATCTACATATAGTTAAGAAAGGGCCCCCACTCGAGTGGAAGTATGAAGGTTGGGGCACCTTGCATCGTATCCAGGAATTAAGTTTCTTTGATTTGATCGCTAATTGATTTGAATCGTTTGAATTGATCATGATAGATGACAGCTTGATTGGTTGAATAAGCAATGCTGTCCACTCGGCAGTCTCGCGTTTGAGGCTGATCGGTTAGATTGTGAAATTCCTAAATCCAAACGACATTGAAGGTCTTGTTGTTTCTTCGGCACTACAAGCAACCCTAGAAATCGCCCTGATCAAGGCAAGTTTGAAGCGCTATGTGATCGAAACTGACAGAATGGAGGTAAAAAATTCAAAAAAGAAAAACTCACTGTCGATCACGTCCTGGACATGATCAACACCTCAAACAAAAAGTTTTTAAAGTGCGACAGAAATCTCTTGCTATAGGGCTACACCAAATGCCACGGATAGACTTTTTTATCAAACGTAAAGACGATAGTGAAATGCATTACACATCGAACGTTCGAGCTACATGGGAATCATTTACTAGCCAATAAAAGCGTGAAGATTATTTTTTTAAATTTCAAGACGACGTATGTCAATTCTGGTGAATCACAGGTAGCAGTTGTGACCTTGTAAATCCGTTCGTAGAGAATGCGGCTTAAAACATAGCGTGTTGCTCATGTTCTAAAATTAAGTGCAAGATCGTTTATAACCTATGCGTCCACGATGGATCGGTCGCACATCGTCGACCAACGTGGTTTAGGTATTCTTTTTTAGTAACAATGTACACCATCGAGACCAGTCATTGGTATTGATGTGTCGTTTATATCTTACCATAAAGTGGGAAAATGTTCAAGATTGTCACTGTCTAGCTCTTGCTGTACCATGGACCTGATCAGTTGCTCAGTCTGCAATCTGTAAAGGCTTGGTTGTTTTCGACGGACTCCAAACCTATAATAAGTTTTCACACTAATCCTTTGAATTCAATCCCATTGTCAACCACCAACGTGCTTCGCCATACAATTTGTCCGTTCATGTATATGCTAGTAAATTCCAGGGCAGTCCCGTTGGCTGAATTCGAGGTCAATAATATGACAGCTATGTAATGAGAGGTCAAGACTACCAGTGTCACAGCATACTTGTATGCCTTACGACCGAGTATTTCATGTGGGAGAAAAAGGTTTTTTGTGTCAATTCTCCGTAAAATGGTTAAATACTTTCTCTTGGTGCCGGATCTGCATGTATCTTCCAACTTCATGGTTAAATGGACACTCCTGACACTCTACTTTGAGGCAGTGCCTTTTGGTAGTTTCATATTGAGATCGGTAGTGCCCTGAATTTCTCCAGAGCCATAGAAAGCTTTATTGAGGAAAATGTCACGCTCTTTTGACATCAAAAGTTTGGTTTTGTGTTACAACATTGTTGATTACGACTAACGAAGCTACGTAGACGAGTAGCCGTATAAATTTTCAAAATGTTTTATTGAATAAATAACGACCAAGATATATAATGAGCCTCAATCTAAATTGACGCTATGAAGGCTATACAGGCACTTCCTCGAAACTCTAGCCCTAGGAGACAAGCACGATCGAGACTATATGCTGAAAACGACTCCAACTTCCCTCGATCCATTGTTGCAAATATAGACAAAGACATGTTTAATGGAGAGCTTGGTATTCCAGCCGCGCACGGAAACAAACTGAAGGTAGAGGGGTATGAATTTGGCAAGAGCATCGATCACCAACATCTAGAAACCATTAGTATGCTTTACGTCCTTCTGTGCTCAGGTCATTTGTGCAATTGCACAGCCATTATTATTGCTGCTCAATTTAGGGATGCCAAAAAATATGCCATATCGGACAAAAGTATTTATAAGACTTTGGATGTGCAGATATTTTTTTGCTCTGTCAGTGCCAAAGCCACCCCATCAGTTTTGCGCCGCCTTTGCAGAATAAAAGTGCATAGTGCTCGAACGTCCCAGCCGACACTGTTTGCAGTTCAACGGTGTTATAGCTGTAAACTACGATGCCAAACCTATGGCAAACATCTGAAAGCCACTTCCGAAAGAATATGTGGTTCATTAGTATGATGCCGTTTGCGTCTAGTGGTAGACCGAATAAGTCGAATCACTCCAACTGATACGAAGTTATCGCAACATAATCACATGATTCGACATCCTACCCATTGGCGACCAAGTAGCTTGTATATGTCATAGTTAAATATTAATGAGGAGGCGACCGACATTCTACCAGGATATAGATACTTTTCGGCGGCAAAGTCTCCGATAAGTGAGGAAATTTCTTTTTGGCCCAATTTTCGAGCTGGCTGACATACTCCTCCGTAATTTCAATCGTAACTCTACCCTCCACTGCCACTACTATAACTGACGAAACAAGACCACTGCAAGGGATCAGTTGCCAAGCCTTACCGGTGACATCCAGTGTGGAAAGATATTCTGGTGCGAAACTGAGTCTTGCCCTTCTTTTGTTGCTGGTAGCAGAGAGTTCTTTCGGCTGTCAGATCTACTCGCTAGACAAACCGTTTGGCAGAAGTGATTCTAACAGCAGCTCCAGAAAGCACTTCGGTAGCAATCAACGTAGTATCTCGTTTCGCTCGTGTTAAGGACAACATCAGGGCGATATCTTTCAGTAGCAAACATTTTTGCTTTATTTTCCATAGCAATGTGCGGAATGTGACAGTTAGTGTCGATTCAGCATTAACGGCTGCCTCTGCTACCACGATAGTCTGTCGAGCAAAAATCCCGTATTAGCTCAACCTTAATTCTGGAAATGTGCCACGGTGTCTCGATACCATTAATTGAGCTGACACACACCACTCTCACCCACTTCTTTTCTTTCAAAAATAGTGTGAGTAATATCGCTGCTCGTCGTCGAGTTTGGGTATGGATCGGCCAAAAATACCACTTAGAGTTACTTTCCTAAACTGATCGTGCGCTAAAAGACTGATCAGCGTTGATTTATCACTAGCTACGATAATCCCTGTAATGCACAAAACCAGAAGTTTTACCTCGAAATAGATATAGGGGAAGATCGATAAACTCACCTTCGGCTTCCGTTTCAAAACGTAGCTCGTTTGTGTGATCATGGTTACCTTGGGTTTCTACGAGCTATATTAGTCTATGTTGTAGACACCACCAAAAAACCGTGTGTTCGTGTAGATGAGTGTTAAGATTGCTATTTTCGTGAACAGTTTCCATTTCAGTGTTATATATGATGTAAAAAATGCATATATATGTAACAGGGATGTATGTAATAAGCTTAGGATTTAATTTGATCTCTACCACGATTTCAGTAAAAAAACCAAAATAAATATTATTTAATATTTATAAGTATAAAAGCAATAATTTTTTAAACCCTTATTAATAAGTTGGCTGTATTTATACTTTATTTTCTTGTAAATATATATTGTCCTTTTCAAAATTATTGGGTATAGAAATTAAAGTCATTTGTGGTTTTTCATTTTTTTGCTCCGTTTTCTGTAATGGAAGTAATAAGGTATAAGTCTTCTTCATATACAAGGTTATTGACTGGTCTTTCTTTACTGCTTTTTTTGTTTTAACTAGATAATGGATTATTTTACGGCTTTACCATTACTCTGGAAATAATACATTTGAAAATTTTTCAAGTGTGGTTTGAAAAAGAATGATAATAATAATTGAAAAAATTATATTAAAAAAAAAAAAAAAAAAAACGGCATTAAAATAATTATCGAATATTATCATAATGATTAATAATTACAAATTATAAATTACAATGATTAATAATGATTGGTGCGAAATAGGTATGAAATAGCTTTTCACTTAGCTAAATTAATTTGTATATCTGTGAGAGAAAAAACCGATGACTTGTGACAGGCAGGTAAATCGAGATGATCATCCATATGCTTCAACACAGAATTATCGTCAGGACTGAAGTGCCTCTTCTCTTTTAACATGAAGTAGATTTGAAAGTGATATACTTCTAGTTGTAAATCCTGCAACACCTGCAACGCTTGATAATAATAATAATATTAGAAATATCAAATAAACTTGGAAAAACATTTTATAGCTTTTTTATATTTATCAAAATATGTTTGAAATTTTTTCTATTTTTTTTTTTTTTTTTGTTCAAAACAGCTCATAGTGCAAAGAGCATCATTATATGCGCTAGATGGAATGTTTTATGTTTTTAAAATTATAAAAAAATGGCCAACTGAGAAATGAAAAAGATGATGATGTTACGTGATTTCCTTGTGGTT
This sequence comes from Euphysa ruthae, assembly GCA_035046665.1. Taxonomy (NCBI): domain Eukaryota; kingdom Metazoa; phylum Cnidaria; class Hydrozoa; order Anthoathecata; family Corymorphidae; genus Euphysa; species Euphysa ruthae. The sequence continues at coordinate 42 of JAUZNK010024257.1, read as the reverse complement.
TATTTGGCCTATAAATCTCATTCTGCATTGCAAATATATATA
>JAUZNK010024246.1:0-20062 GCA_035046665.1 Euphysa ruthae | reverse complement strand
AATAGATATATTTATTTATTTATTTTTTATTATATTTATATTTTATTACAGTTAGGTTATATCCAGTTATGTTGTTTTCTTATTTTTTGTCTTTTTAAATTTTGAGTTTTTATTAAAGAACTAGATGTTCAAAGTTATTGAATTAGAGATTTGTTCTAATGACGTGGCCTTGAAGTCATTTCAAAGTAATAATTAATTGACTCTTCAAATATTGTATTTTCTTAGAGCGCTGAGATTGGTAAAAGAGAGAGAAGAAGCTATCAAAAAAGCTGCAGCAATAAAAATAACTAATACAAGGTATCATAGATATGGTTCTTCATGATTTGTCTGGAGAATAAGCCTACATTTACATTCGTTCATATTTTACCAAATATTTTAACATACTTAAAAATTTTTAAAAAGCTTCACTGAATTATTGTGTTACTACTAATGCTACTGCTACTGCTACTACTACTGCTTCTGCTACTGCTGCTGCTGTTGCTACTGCTACGACTGTTACTAGTTTAAGATCTTCAATATTTGTTCAGGATAAACTTTATCAGCCAAAAACTAAGTAGCTGATATTAACTAGGATATAGATTTAAAAGCTAGATACATATTTGTAAAAATTAATTTTCATAAATATATAATTTAATTTACCAATTGAGTCACAAATTTTAATTGACTTTGTTTTAATTAATCTTCCATCACTATGTAAAAAAAATTATTAGACTTAAAATTTCATTTTATTAAACAAGACCAATTTGATTCGGTGTTTTACGGATCCAAGCGACCTTCTTTTGAGCAGTATTGATCAAAATATATAAAATAATTTTTCAGAGATTTTTTTTTTTTTAAATTGATACGCGAGAGAGATACTCTTCTTCCTATTCTTCCTTTTAATAACAGATTTTGTTTTGTTACTTCATTTTTAGGAAGAGTTCACCAAAATGCGATGTTTAAAATATATAAGGCGAGACCAATTTCATTCGGTCTTTTAAAGATCCGACCGACCCTCTTTTAAACAAAATTGATCAAAAATGATAAAATTTTGTTTTAAATTTTTAAAATTAATCAACGAACTCGGCAATTGGGGGTTTTGTCTCAGCAAAAATTGCAGAGGCATATGCATACCACTTCAGCAAAAACAATTTTACAGTTTTTTTTCCTTAAATATTTATAATTTAAGTTGTATCTATCTTTTAGTGAATGAATTTAAAAAAAGAGAATATCAATTATTTTATGCGTTTCTCCTAAACAAACAGCCGGATTGCTAAGTAAATATTTCTAATTTTGTGATATTGATTGAAATGTAATTCTACAATTTCATTTTTATCTTTTGTTGTTGCAAATAATTTATTTCCTTTTTGCAAAGTCCTCTCTGGGAGACGCTCGATTGCACTCGCGTGCCTCACACACTTGTCAAAGCTTTGGCAATATCGAAAATATCGAGCACCTTGTGTCACCTTTGATTAATTAAAAAAATTTTTATTTGTATATGCTAAATATCTTTGATCCTTTACAGTAGGGTTGGCATTCGGGTTGGCATTTATTTATTATAAGCAAACAATAAAATAGAATTTTCTTTGTCTTTGTTCCAATCAACATCACCCAATTATCAATTTATTGGTGTAATATCCACATACTTTATTCATAGTTTACCAGTGTCTTTTGTATGAATAGTGCATTTCTATGAATAGGTTATTTTGCATAAATACATCGAATATCAATTTCTTCTACAACGCTAATCTATGTTATTCTTTAGGTATAATAAACACACTTTTATCCTAACCCTACAGCTCAGTAAACGACAAAATATACAAGATTTTAAATGCTTTGCAAAATATTAAATTTTTTTTGTTTATATATATACAGAAAAAATATGTATTGTTATTTTGCAAAAGATTAAGTTTTTTTTTTTTTTTTTTTTTTTTTAAAGAAAGTGGCTAGACAAGAAATGTGTATTGTTTCTTTGAAAAAGATTAAATATTTTTATCTTTTCAAATTAACAAACAAAGTGATTTTTTTGAATTATTAGTTCACAGTTTTGTTTTTTATAAATGGAATAATGTTAGAATTTAATAAATAAATATAATAAATTTATTTATTTATTTTTTTGTTATTCTGTTATATTAATATTTTTCCATTCATACCCTTTGTTGGTTCTGTTATTAAAGTTACATTATGATCGTGAAGAAAGTTTGCTGTTAGTTGCTTAGCTATTAGTTTAGCTAATTTAATAAAATAAAAGCGCAATTCGATCTTACATATAAATCACTATAAAATTCAGCAATTTCAGCCAACTTTTTCCTCAGCTATGCAATCCAGAAATTTGATTTACACAAAATGATTTATTCACGGTGGGTGAAAAATAGTGTAAATAACCCTTTATTTTTTTACCGACCAGCCGTCTTTAATAATAAAAAAAAATTTTTAAAACACTGATGGTCTCGCCTTTAATCTAAAAAAATTCCAACGATTAAAAATCAAATTTTAATTGATATCATTTCTCTTGAAATGTAAATTTAGTTGGTTTACAATTTTCATCAATTTAAAAAAGTGATTATTTATTTATTCTCTGCATTCTGAAATTCACTTTTGGGTTCTAAATTTACTATGACCGTGAAATTAATTAAGGCCAACTTCAAGGGAAAATTGTTTAGCAATGGAGCAGCAATGCTTTTTCCTTGGTGGCACCTTTAATCTGCATTTTATTTTTTTAAAACATTCTTAGTTACATACGATGAAATAATATATTTAATTTTTGACAATCTGAATGTAATTTTTTCTCTAGACATTCTCGTTTTGGGGGTACATTTTGGGTAATGAATATGAAAGGCGTTGGAAATAAAACTACCCTTGTTCATCACAAACATGTAGCAGGTGAGTTGCAACAATTATATTCCATAGAATCAGCCTCAGAATTCATTATTATTTTTTAAATTTTGTAGTCATTCTAACAATCTCCTTGAAGCTTTTTGCAACTTAATGCAAGATTTCATATTCCCAGAAATTTTTTGGGTTAAAAAATTTTTTAATAGGGGTGGTGATAATATTTTGATTCATAGTCTGGACAAACAGGCTTTAAGTTATGAGCTTAAAATTCTAATGTTGAGATATTTACATAGATGATGATCACATGATGATTACATGATAAGTCTGAAATGATTATTTTGATAGATGAGTTTGCAAGAAATAGAATGTTAAAACATGATAAAGAATACAGATGTTCAAGGTTTAAATTCCATATGAAATGTGATTCAGACCATACTCATATACTTAACAATACAGTATTAACCAAAACTAAAAAATGCTTGTTGATTTGTTTTGAGTTTTTGTTCAGTATATATACATGATTAAATATGTATCAAAGTAGAAGTTATTGTTTTAAAGGTATCCAATATTTTTTTTTAACCCGCTTGGTGCCGTATACTTATGGGATAGCAATGTATGAAATTTGTACCAATCTTGTATGTTTACTTATGTAACGATGTAATAGTTTTTTTCTACTCTTATATGATTAGATCATTGCATTGTTTTTTTTTTTTAAATTAAAAAAACTTTCATAAACATATTTTTTAAAAGCAATGAGTTTATTCAACAATGTTCCTTATATTACGTCTGCCTATTATCTTGTTCTAATACTTTATTAATGCTTGTCCTTAGTGTTGGTGCTAGATTGGTTCAATACTTGTTTATAATTTTAGAGGCTTAGGGACAGCCATATTGGCAAAAATTTTCTTTTTTTTTACAGAAAATCTTTAATCTAATACTTTACAGAAAAGTCCTTACTGAACTTTTTATAATGGATATTACTCAAGATACGTTGTTTTGTGTAAAAGGAGTCTGCATCTTTGGTAATTAAAAAAAGAAAAGAAATGCAGTCCAAATGAAGGTAAATCTCCAATAGACCTGAGTAATATGATAATTCTTGTTTTGACACGATATAAAGAGATGAATTTCTGGAGGGTGTTTTATGCTTTACTTTTTTGTTATTGGTTCCTGGATGAGGGCTTTGAAGGCGGCATATATTCAGTAATTAAAATTGAATGATGATAAGAGATCATTAGCCAATTCATTAAAAGAGTTTATTCAAATGAAATTTTGGTGTAAAAGTGACCAGAACCAAAGATATATTTTTATCACCTCTTGGATCTCTGCATGAAGTGTAGTGGCAATAGAAGACAATAGATACCAAATATAGTATGCATTTTATCGCTTAATAACTTCAACAGTTACCTTATTTTCCTCCGTTTTGAAAAAATTTTAAGAAATACATTTATAATTCAAAAAATGTGAGAAATTTTTGGTTAGTTTTAAAAAATTGTTCCAAGGGTAGTTTACATCTCCTTTAATCTTGTAGGTCAATTTTGTTAAGTCAAGTAAACATTGGTAAAGTCTTTTTTTCCTCAAATTTCATGTTATTTAAAGAAAAGAATCTGCATTCATAGATACCAAATTTTTATGACTACTGTTTTTTTTTTTTTTTTAGATGTTGATGAAATTAGTTTTGACCATAAGAAATACAGAAAAGTGTTGAAAAGAAAAAAATTAGCTAAAGAAACAATTGTTGAAAGAAGCTCTACTTTAAGTATAAGGTGAGGTGCTTTTTATATATATATGGCTTAAATATATATTTTAAAAATAATAATGTTTATTTTGCTATTATATTCATATTTCAAAATAAATTAGATTGTAGTATTATCAATATATTTTCAACATATTAAAGTGACTTATCAGGTTTTTTTGTTTTGGTATTAAGGCTTATTGCCCATCCAACATCATCTTTAAATTTTTCTAATCTGTATTTATTTAATTTTGTAGGTTGTTCTTAAAAGAGTTTACAATGAAATTTCTTGAGCACTGTTATAATCCATTAATGAGAGTTATTAAGGTTTGATTTATGATACAATTTGTTATTAAGCACTTCTTTCCACTTTTGACAAGATAATTTAAGAGATTATGTCATGTTAATGCAATTTTCAAATAATCCACATACATCAAATATTAGAGGTTCTTCAATGGACTTAGGATACACTAATAACTTCTTACAGGAAATGTAATTGAACAAAAAAATATATTTATACTCATAGCTTCTTATTGTAAATGTAATTGGACGAAAAAAATTTATTCTTTACATCCAATTGCTTCTCTAAATCCTACCTTTGTTTAGGCAAAAATTTGCTATATTCTGTTATTACTTTTTTGATATTCTTTTTAGAATAACGTAGTTGGGAAAAGAACCCAAGAAAATGACGAAACTTATTATCTATGGTCACTCAAGTGCGTGTTCTATTTAAACATTTCCAAATCGTGTCTTTTTTTGGCCGTGTAAAATCATGGTAGTTGATTTTGGAATTCCAAGTTTAAGATTTTATTTTAGATAAGCATGCAATTTTTATAGTTCTGGAATTTTAATTTTTCATAGTTTTCGATTTTAAGATAAGATTTTTCTTTAAAAACCCAGGGATATATTTCAAGTAAAAAAATACTTTCTCTATAACTGTCTATCCATTTAGAAAAGTTTAAGCAAAACATAAAAGGGAGAAAAATGTTTAGGCATTGATTTTTCTTAAGTTTCACTTGTGAGGTTTTTATTTTCACCCTTTCATTTTGTCAATAAAAAAATTATATATTATTGGTTTGCAAATTACAGTCCAAATAAGGCCAGGAAATTCTTTTGATGTCAATATGTGTCATTTGCAATACACATAGTTCTCAGAAACAAATCTACTGTTAAGATCAGTGGAGGCTTTCTAAGAACAATTGATAAAATTTCTGATACGGCTACCTATAATTTTCATTACATAGCTTCTAACAACATAAAGCTTGAGTAAAAAGAAAAAATTGTGTGATTTTTGCTAGGTTTTTTTTTCCCTAATTTTGAGGACAACCTTCAGGACTGGTGTTAGACAAATCGGGCATATTCATCCTGCATATAGGAAGACAGTTGTTTCATTTGAAATCCATATATTATCTCCCGACTAGATGCAGTCGTTATTTGAATGTTGTCTCTAGGGTAACTGATAATACCATTGGCCATCAGGATGCTCTTCCAAGGTAGGTAATATTTACATAGGGTATTTTGATGTTTGCTTTAGTGTAGGTTATAGATATATCAGCTTTCTAGATACTGCCTCTAGGGTAAGTAATATGTGCATTTGTTATCTGGACTAACGATGTTATTATTTAATGCGATAGTTATTTTTTCTTGTTAATATCTGTTTAGGTTTTTCATGGCATTTAATAGAGCACATTTATTCAAAGTTGAATATGTAAGGTAAGTACTTGTATTTTCATTCCATTCTTATTTTTGGTACAAGTTGAAAATTTTTTACAGTTTGTTAATTTTAGTTAGAAGTTTTAGAATCCAGGAAAGTTTTTTTCAAGTTTTAGGATTAGTTAAATACTATCGTAAACTTCATATAAACCCTCGATACAAAATTAGATTTTTACATTTTATGTTATTGTTTAAGCTGTTTAAATTTATTTGATAGGGTACATAGGTCTCCCACTAAAGCAAACATTTAGGTGTTAAGGTCTGTGGAATTTATTAATTAACCATTGTAGAATTATTTAATAATAATTTACCTTCTTTTCAAACCTTCATTCATTGATTCAATGCAAAATTGATGGAAAAAATGTTTTCTATTTATCAATCTATTTATCCTTGGATTTGTTTTGTTTTATTTTTATACAAACATTCTATTATTCTGTTTTTCTCAGTGAGACTCTAAATATGAATATGTTCCATTACATCCTTAAAGAACTCAATATATATTATGACCAATTCTTCATGCATAAAAGAGCTGGATGGGAACCATGGCAGAAAAGGTTTTTTTTTTTTTTAAATCATTAATTTAAAATTTAAATTTACCATAACGCTTTAGTTGAAAAGTTGTTTTAGCGGTTTTTATTTGCTGAGGTCAATAATTTCTAATAGTTGGTTTTAATTAAAATTTAGCATAAAAATGTCTTGTAAATCGGCTAGAGGTTAACCGTTAGATTTTCTAGGGTGTGGCTTCACTTGCTATATGTAAATAGGTTGGAATTATAAAGAGCAACAAGCTGTAAAATCTTTGCTGTGACACTTCATGAAATGATTTAAATTTTTCTGCTAAACATGTTTAAACTAAAACTTGCAGTAAACACTCATTTTCTTTATGAAGATGAAGGTAACTTTCATTTGCCATTGTGATCTGTTGCCACTGCTTATGATAGAATCATAATTTATATTTGAAACTGGTATTTCAAGTGTGAAGCACTTTGGAAGAATAAAAGTATTTTTAATTTTATATATTTGTTAAAATTGGGGCTCTTACCTAAATACATTTGCAAGTTTTTTGTTTTACCTACACATATATGTAACCTGTTTGTCTTACCTAAATACATCTGTAACCTGTTTACCTTACTTAAATACATCTGTAGCCTGTTTATCTTACCTAAATACATCTGTAACCTGTTTGCCTTACCTAAATATATCTGTAGCCTGTTTATCTTACCTACATACATCTGTAATCTGTTTGTGTTTTAATCAGTCCATAAGTTTTTTTTCAAAATTTTTGCCTTGTGATGGATTATAATTTAAAAAAGTGACTTTCAAGGACTTTGACAAAATTCTCGTTTCTCAGTACTGAACCCAAATATGGTCATTTTAAACCTAAAAAAGTTTTTGAAATTTTTCAAAATTTTCTTGTTTTTGAATTTTTAATAAATTTATTGTCACCTGCCAAAAATTCTACTTCTTAAAAATCAAACCACAAAGAATTTCAAATCCAGTCCAAAGGCTATTATTTTTTCATTTTTCTAAATATTTTTTTTATTCCTCTCTAAATGTTATCCTCTAATTCTTTTGAAGTTTTGCATGATTTTAATAAGCATTGTTTATTACAATATGCGCTTTCTAGCCATCAAGTCAAAAATTTGTTGTGACACATTTCCAAAAATCAATGTGTTTCTTTTACAAAAACTTATCCTCCAATCTTTTGAAATTGTTAAATTAAATGGTTCCTATTGTTTAGGCTTTTGAGGTATTAAAAAGATAAGGCAAAGTTTAAAACCAATATGAGTTAGGTAGGGAAAAGAAGATATAACTAACATGTCCAAGAATAGATTTTTATCAATTTTTCAACTTTTCGCAAATTCAAATTTTTATCAATATCAATATCAAGAGTTGGAATTTTTCTTAGAAATTAATGCTACGATTCTCATGGAATTTTTCTCTCTTGAAATATAAATATTTTTTTCAAAGTTTGGGCTTATCATCCATCTGAAAAATATTATGTTTCATTATTATATATATATTTTTTTTCTTTTCTTTTCTTGTAACAATTTTGTGTGGGCAGGAATTAGCAATAGATTATTTTGTATGTTTCAAAATAAATCTCATAGTTAAGTTTAAACTTTGCCTTGATTAAAACTTAAAAGTTGATCAACTATTTCAAAACAAATAAATTTGGTTTTGTTGTTTATAAAGTTGATTAGTTTGTGTGTTAGAAATTAAGCATGTAGCAAGGTTCAGCTTGTTGTTACAGTTTTTGGTTCAAAGTTTGCAAATACTTATATTATTATACTAATTCTAATGAAAGTAGGCTTTAGCAGCAGAATTCTACGCACCAATATTGTTGCTAATACATGCATTGCCATAAACTCTATGAGTAAATTATAAATAAAGCAAGTAATCATTAAATAGAAGTATTCAAAAGACTTGCCTAAAAAGTTCCCAAAATCCTTATGCTTGTGTTTTCTCAACAATTTGTGTTTTGATTCTGCTTCTTTTTTTTTTAGCACAAGAATATTTTTATCTTAGAATTTTTCTTATTGTTTATGATTTTTTCATCACGTCAAAAATTTTTTTCCGGATCCATCGAAAACCAAACAGCTTTTATAACACTTTGTTTGATAATTAATTATTTTACACATCTTGATAATGTGTTATTGTTATATGACAGTAGTTAAGAACTTTTTTGTTTACATTATTTGTGCAAATTGTTCATGTTTTTACAACTTCCACTGTGTGATTGATAAATAAATTGATTTTCAGGCTTCATTTAGCTATCCAAGCGTATAAAGAATTGTTGACATACATTTCAGATATGGATAAATCACAAGATAGTGTTTTAGAAAATGCTGCTTCTATAATTAAAAGTAAGTTAAATGTGGGAAAAAATAAAACAATTGAATAAAGCCATTTGATCTCAGTGCTTGAATATAGATTATAGAATATCGAATATTTATGAGGTTGAGAGAATTTAGTTGTTTATATTGTTTATGTGGTTTATATATTTTATTAGAAATTTCAAAAATAGGAAATAAGAGAAAATGAGTTGAAATTGTTTGGTTGTAAAAAAAAATATGAATTAAGTTGATTTCTTCTGAAGTAGAAATAAAAAAAAAAAAATAAATAAGAATGGATAAGACACGTCACTAACTTGTAAGGAGAACCTTTTTAATGCCCTGGGCAAAGATTTTTTCACTAGAAATATACAACAGAGAATAAATACCACACTCACGAGACATCCTTACAGTTATTTACCAGTGTACATAAAATTTTTGAAAATTTACAAATATTTGTTTTTTTTTTCAGCTTATGAAATTAAAAAAAGATAATAATCTTTTGAATCAGTTAAAAAATTCCCTTCTTTAACCCTTAGAACCCGTATGACACACATGCGTTTACAGTAGTTCCATATGACCCACATGTGTTTTTAAACATAAACTTATTTTTTGTTATATACTGGTTGAACGGTAGAAGCTAGAGCCAAATTGGCTCCGTTTTTGAAAAAAATTATGGAATTTCCAAACAGAATCAACTGCTTTGGATTTAATATATTATTATTGGCGTTCGTTAACAAATTGATTTCCAAATTTTAATCTGTATGAAAATGAAAAGTAGAAAACAGTTTTTTTTCTAAAACTGACCTGGACTAACTGACCTGGACTAACTGACCTGGACTAACTGATCGAAAATATATCAGATAGTGGAGTAAATCTATATTAAACAGATTCTGATTGTAGTAAGTGATCTCTTTCTTTATTTTGCTCTAAATCTATGGGTATTTTCGTGGTTTATTTGCCATTTCTTGTGAATATTTTGTCAAAAACAAATTATATAATTTAAAAAAAAAAAAAAAAAAAAAAAACGCTTCGTGCATGTTTTTTTTTTTTCGTCTTTTCTTGTGATTTTTATATCTGTTTTGATTTATACCTTTATTTTGGTTTTTGCTTAAATTTCTACCACTTTTATTTTTAATTGTTCTAACTTTACCTGAAGAAGTGATATTTTATTTTTTAGATAAAAAATTGATAAAGCTTGATGATAAAAAATATTACACAAACAAAGAAATTTGATCTTATATTTGGATTTATCTGCAAGCCAATGCAATTAGCTTTTCAAAAAGGCCTGGTCAAAAAGGTAAAAAGCGGTGCACACTCAGCAGATTAGCTTAAAAAATGCAGCGGATTCTAAGGGTTAAAAAAATTATGATTTTAAAATTAAGTTGAAAAGGCTATATAATATAGAGGTATTCATAAATATCTAAAACAACATGTTTCATATAAGAAAATAGCTTTGTACAGTATACAATATACTGCATATGTTGCAGTCACTATGTAGCTAGATAAATATACCATCAAAGGATATTTATTAACCATTTGATGAACAGGTACACATTGAAACAATTTTTATAATTTTAGATAATATCAAGGTTCCTTTCATTGATGTGTTTTTTTGTAAAGATAAAGCTGTTGCTTTTGATATAATATAAACATTTCCATTTTAAAATGATTCTTTTAATTCGCTAATAATACACAATTAATTCTTCACCCCGGTGCCATCCCCAATATTTAAATTTTATGCCCCATAATATGAAAATTTTATTTCATAGAAGCTAGTATTCAGTCATTTTCGAATAAACACTCAAATAAAATACAAAAGTATTACATTTTTGTTCTTATTTTCTCTCTAAACCCGATCAAAATGAGAATAATATTTCAAAATTTCCAGTGTTTTAGTAAAAAGCTGTCTTAAATAAACTCCTCTATAAAGTTTGTATTAGATTGACTATTATATCTTCACATAAAAGTAACTGTTTTTCTTTTTGATATAATATAAACATTTCCATTTTAAAATGATTCTTTTAATTCGCTAATAATACACAATTAATTCTTCACCCCGGTGCCATCCCCAATATTTAAATTTTATGCCCCATAATATGAAAATTTTATTTCATAGAAGCTAGTATTCAGTCATTTTCGAATAAACACTCAAATAAAATACAAAAGTATTACATTTTTGTTCTTATTTTCTCTCTAAACCCGATCAAAATGAGAATAATATTTCAAAATTTCCAGTGTTTTAGTAAAAAGCTGTCTTAAATAAACTCCTCTATAAAGTTTGTATTAGATTGACTATTATATCTTCACATAAAAGTAACTGTTTTTCTTTTTTCTTTCTAGACAATGTATTTTATCATGAAGAGTATAGAAACATATTTCTTGTTTTATTACGTCATTATATTCCTTTCAAACAATCAAAGTAAGTTTAATTTTTTACAGCTTTTTGTTTAACAAAGGATCATAGCTGTTAATTTATTTTCACTCTTTAAACTTCCTTAGCATAGTGTTATTTTCATATAAGAGAGGGTAAACAGTAAAGTATGGCTCACATAGTTTACTGCATGAATTAAAATGTGGTGTATACAGTCTTTGTCATATGAGACGTGCGATCGCACGCCTACGCCTCCACACACGCCTAAAATGTTTCAGGCGTACGTTTTATAACACGCCTCAGACATTACTTGGACACCCCAGACGTATGAAATATCACACGTCTGAAACAAAGCAAATTATTCTTCCTTAATCAAGCCTCGATATCACGGTCGGAGCGAAATATAAATTAAAAATTTGTATAACCGAAATAGAAATTTGTCCTATCAAGTTTGCTAAGTGGATTAATAGCAATTTAAAATGTTATTTGTGCAAATGTGAGAGTTTTAAAAATTGAAACGACTTAATTTAAAGAAATATCAAACTATTATCTTATAATAATCTTATTTAGAAAAATATATTTTTAGAAATCAACTTAAACTTCTCAAGTGTTCTCAAACGCATGATATGATGGATATTGTGAAATAGTTATTTTAAAGATAATTTGCGAACATATGGGGTTGCGATAAATATACACTGTCATTTCTTCATATCAAAATACATGCTCTTGCTCGATTTTATATTAGTTTATATTAGTATATGACTGTAATAGTTTATATTAATATTTATATTAATATTTATATTTATATTAGTATATTAGTATATGGCTAATAGTCATATAGTATATTAGTATATGACTAATATATAAAAATTTTAGAATAGAAGAAATACGTACATTGGTAGTGTGTATGACAAATTATTTTCTATGCTAAGTGTTCCGAGAGCCTAACTTCTAACGATATGCTATATAAATGTGAACAGGCCTTTATCAGAACAGGTCGTCCATTTCGTCAGTCGGACCGTTTGTTTATTTCCTTTTCTATCTGTGGATGTTGGTTTGAACTGTATCTGCGTTTATCAAAGACATATCAGATGATCAGATACTATCCAAATTTTTTTTAGTTGAAGTAAGTTTTACTAATTGTTTCAGATGTTTTATTTCATATAAATATGTCTATAGATAATATGTCTGTTATTGTGATAAATTCTGATCATTTATCAATGCATCTATGATTGGAATAAATCTCTTGTTTCTTTTGTAAATGAATTTAAAAAATTGTCATTAAAGTCTTTATTTAATATTTGTATGTAGGACTAATATTCTCTTCTTTTTTTTCCTCTACTTTTATTTTGTCTGGTTATTTTTATTAACACTTTATTTGCATGAACTTCATAGGATTTTTGTAAAGAACTTTCAATTGGTCTCACTCCTTTGACCAGTTTTTCTGTATGAGTGGCTCCATCCATTCCAACCGTTTTTTAAGAAGAATAATTTTATGTTAACAGAGTTACGTTATAGATTATTATTTATATAAATCTTATTTATATTTTTAGAAAACGAAAACCAACCCGTGGGATGTTGCATAGAAAAGAAATGCTTGAAATTGTATTTATGAATATATTTTAATAACAGATTTTTATTATTGTTGTTATTTATTGTCTATTTGACTCAATCCCTTTCTTTGTTGAGTTGTCGAACCATAAAGGAAACTCTTGACTAAGCACTTAACAGTAGAATAGTCTAGATTAGACTAAAATACAAGTGCTTAATTTAACCCTTCTGCTTTACATGGACTTGGGAACGTCACATATGTAGTGCATTTAATAAATCTCTAAACTTTCTGGTCCTAAAAGCCGGAGAAGTATTTGGCTTGTGGGGGCTTATAAAACAGCCCTCGTAAAACCTTTTAAAACACAGGCCTTAATTGTAGCCCGCCTTTTGGTTGCCCTCTGATTCATTTAAACGCACACAATGTTGTTTTAATATTTATTTTTAAATATTGTGCTCAACTCGAGTGCCTTGTCAATTCACAAAGGTCTTTTTTTAAAGTGCCTTCATTTTTTTCCCCAGAGAGGCCAGATAACATGAAAATTCTTGGGTATTTTTCGTGTATGATGCAAAACGTTAAGCCTTAGCATGCCTTATTTTCACAAGGCATGTAATATATGGCACACCTTAAATCCATAAAATAGGTTTAAGGCATGCGTTTGGTCACACGTCTGTATTTTTCATATGACAAAGCCTGTGTATAGGCATTCTGAGGATTTTTTATGTTTTTTTTCGCACTGTTTCACCAATGTATGTTGTGTCACAACCACTACATTTCTTTAAATATATAACATTTAAGCTGTTACAGTCAGATCATCATTGATATGTCCATTTGATCGTTTTTTTGTTTGGATTTAAACGTAAAGTTTTTGCAAGATAATAGGTATTTTTTTAAATGTAATTGACATCTGTTGTTATCACACATGAACAGGCCGTTGATTGTGTCAGGTTACGGACAAATACGTGGTGTGTGAAGATCAAATTTAGCTTTGGTGGCAGTAGATCGTATGTTGATAAATTTGTTTCTGAAACAATCTTGGAGGTCTTTATTCGTGGAGGGTAGGTTTCTGGAATTTAATTGTGGGATTATATGTGTGAAAAAAATGTGATGGTCTTTTTCAGAGTGTTTGTTTGAACATGGTGAGTATGTTCTTAATGATAATTTCAGGGTAAACTTTTCTTATTAAGTTTTTTTTAAGTTGGTCAATTTGTTTGTCTCTGTTTTCACTGCACGATTCGTTTTGCAAGTGACAGTACAATGTTGTTAACAGTTTGACGTGGGTGACTGCTATGGTATCGTATGTAATAAAATGAATGTGTCGGTTTGGAGTAAATGTCAAACTTGAGTTTTGTATTTTTAATTGTACATGTTACGTCAAGAAAGTTAGTTTTTGTGAATATTTTTTCAAATATAAACTGAATATCTGGATCAAGAGAGTTAAAGAATTTCCAGAGTGGTTCAATGTTGATAGAGTTATTAAGGAATCTGAAATAGTGTCTTTAAAAAAATTCAGTTACGTTAGTAGGGGGAAATTCTTTTACACAAGTAAACAGTCTCACTTTGAGAAAAGCAGTTGTTAAGTTGTTGTTGCTCACGATGCACAGTGTGCCTATTGCGGTTCCTTTTACTTGATATAAAGTAGATACTATTTATTTAAAAATAATTATTAGTAAAGAAAAGTGTCATACCTTGAAGGACGAAGTTTTTAGTGAATCGGTTGAGTAGGGAAAGTTTGTTTTCGAGTTTCTTAGACCAATAGTTTAGGGCATGTATTTCTAAGTCATGTCTTATATTAGTGTAAAGACTTTTGATATCAGCCACTCCTATTACGGTTCTTAAAGTTTCAAATAGTGAAATTGCTGAAGTCACTAAACAGATGTTTTTCGAACACGGTGTTCTAGTTAATCAAAGAGACCTTGACAATTACATAACTCGTCATAGAAGTACAAAGTTAGGAAAAAGTTTTATAACCTATAAAGGAGTACTAAACTGGAATCGTAATATTCCAGTTGAGTCTAAAAAAGCAAAATCTCTAGAAACATTTAAAAATTCCTACAAAAACCACCTTTTTACTACTTTCTAGATTGATTATATAAAATCCATTTTAACTTAACCTCTAATCTGATTTTCAATACATTCCAACACTAAAATCAATTTTTTTCTTTTTTTGAAATTATGTATCCTTAGAACTGTGTCACGAAAAGGTTCATTGTCGCTTTGTCACATTTGAAAAAAAAAAAAAAAAAGTTTTGATACTGAGCCTGTTAAATCTCTCTTGATTTTTCTCATCAAATTTTTCTGTTTTAAAAGTTAAGTCATCTATTTATATTTCAATGTAAATGGTTTGTATATAGCTTATTGCGTTCTTAGTGTTATGAAGCTTCTTTTGAAAGTTTAATAGTTTCTGAAGGGTTTAAGCACCCTTCCTCTATATATTTTTGGGATTTACCTCTCATTTTTGATTTTGATTTTTGGGTCATTAGGTTTTCATAGTGTTTCACTATTTTTAATGTGCCAGTGCATTTGATAAATGCTGATAATATCTATTCTTTTGGTTTGAAATACTAACAAGTCATATCTTTTGATAGATATTTTTATTGTATATATATATACATATATATAAAGAAATTTCAAAGAATTCTATATATTTATAGATTTATTTAATTTTATTATTATTTAATTATTGTATTGTTTTATACCAAAGCATGAAATATATATTGATTGATTGATTGAAATAGTTTGTCTTAATACAGACATAAAGCAAATTTTTATTTTTTCTCCTTTATAGTTCTATTGACAATAATAATATTAAGGCTTAACAGTTTGTCTGGTTTTTATTATTCTTTGGTTTATTTATTTACTTTTCTTTGTTTAAGATTATTAGTACCTAGATTTTTAATGTTGATATTCTCTGTAAATAGTTCTGTAAATAGTTTGGAAAAGAAATAGTTGAATGATCTCATTATTCTGAAATTTTACATTCTTCAAAATCATCACAAAATTATTTTTTGTTTCTTTGTTTGTAATCACCTATCTTCTTACACAAAATAATACTAGGTTGATATTTTGTCTCATTTTTTACTGTTTGTATTTGATCCTATGCATTTAGCATGATAACAGATACAATCCATGGACAACAGACTTTATGAACTCAAACTACCCTTTTGGAATTCCAGGCTTTAAAAGGTACAGCTCCTCTAGAAATGATGAAACCAAGGTCATTAACACTCGATTTTGGAGAAAACATGCATTTTACATTCTGAGTGCATGCCATACATATACATGCATGTCTGGAAAACCTCATTCCTCATGTAAATCTCCCTGGACGTTAAACATAAGTTAAACCAAGACATTGTCATCAATGGGAGTGTAATTTAGTGTTTTAGATGAAATAGCACATTGCATTGTTTTATTGCTTACCCCCTTTGTCCCTGCTTGCCATCCAGCTCTAGATACCCCTGCCCTAGGAGGCCTCCTAGTAGGGCAGCTATTACAGCTTTGAAATATTTTGAAAAAAAAAAAAACTGACCTTTACAAGCACTTATTAGAAAATAACCATGATCAGTAAGTTCAGAAAAAGCCAAATCCACGACTGGTCTAGTGTGTCCTGGACACGATAAAGGAATTTGTTTTGCAGCCATCCTTATGCAACTTAGCTTCTGCGTATTTGTTATTAGAAACCGAAAGATAGTTGAAGTGACGCAAATTTAAAATCACTTTCCCGCAGCGAATTTTAAACGAATCGAATAGCAAAATTTTGCTACAAAAAGTCTAAAGGAGAAGGGTGAATTCTTAGAAATATTGTTTCTTCAAATTCCTAATAAGCTATTGATGAAGATTCTGCATAAACGTAGATTCAATTTTTGTTAGAGTAAATATAGGACAAAGAGATCGTTCAAAGGACTTAGCTGCAGTATTAAGCAAGCTTGAAAAAAGATTAACATACCCCTTCTTTCCAACGTATATTTTTTGACGTGAAGCCAACAGTTAGCCTCCAGCTATATATTTCAGAAGGTTCCCACGGGTTTGGTTCTGGCGTACTTAGAGATCCCATTTGAGCTTACGGTAAATAACCGCTCGGCCAAATAACCTTAAGCCCATCGCACCTATTCGAATCGAATGTTACTAATACGCTGAGTGAGCTATACCCAGATTTGAACCCGGAACCTTACGGTTGGGAGTCAGATGTTTTACCAACTGAGCCATCGGGGTACAAAGTAGAAATTTAGTAAAATGAATTAAGCCTAAAGATATAATTTTGTTTTATCAGTTATTTACCCAAGGTGATCTACAATAAAATTAAATGCATCCCATGGTGTGATACAGTGGGCCAGAACAACAGGGGTTAGGGGGCATGGGTAACTAATAAATTAGCTAACAAATACAATTAGAACATGTAGTTCTCTTTTAAAACATTCCCTCGTGGATCAAAACAAGCAGAAATAAACAGATTTGTAGATAAAAAATTACCATCGACGTCAGCACAAAAAGAAATGTGTGGGGTTTCCCCAATGACTAAAATATTTAGCAAATTTAGAAAAGATGCTATTAAAAAGCAGCGAGAGTGGAAAGTTCAGTGCTGACGTCAATCAAATTTCCCTCTTCTATGAAGAATGTTTATTTAACTCACGATGGTTACTGTTTCAAAATATGTCCTTTCTAGAGTGACCATAGCATGAGCGTGGTAATAAAATAACAATAACACTCACGCATAAAACAGGTTAAAAAACCTGGAAACAGAAAAAAAAAGATTCTGCGCACATTTCCAAGTGATCGTCATCAATTATTTAAGATATTTTGCTCAAAAAGTGACATGAAAACAACCATAACTTTAAACAATTTAAGTGACTTCTCGGTACAAAATTACGAAACATCATAAAATGTTTTCATAAAACGGACAAATTTGAAGTTTTGTGTAAAAAGCTAAGCAACATAAAAGAATGTAAATGTTTCTCATTCATATTGGATGTAGGTTACCTCGAGCAATTATCCTTTTGTGTGCGAACTGTTAATGACATGCTCTACTTCAAGGAATATTTCCTTGGCTTCTATGAGATTGGAAATATTCGAAGTGATACAATTGTGAATATAGTTAGAGATATATTATTAAGGTTTAATTTGTCATTGGCCAAAACAAAAACTGCAATATTCTACGAAATACAACGAGCACCTTCGGTGAAATTTACGTTCTCGTTAAATACTCCCAAAAGAATGAGAAAACATTAGGAAAACTTTTCGAAAACATTGTAAGTAAATTATCTGATACCCCAGTTAAACTAGACAAGCTATGGGTGTTACCCGTCGAACATTTAGTGCTTAGTGTTATCAGAAAATTATGAGAAGAATGGTTAAGCGAAAAGGTAAATTTTCACATAAAATGACGTATAAAGAAATGTCAAATTAAGATGAAATTATTCTCATTCTATTCTGATCTTTGATCAAATCAGAAATTGTATAACATGAAAGATAATCTTTCAAAAACTTTTCAGAAGGAAATGATGTCTGCACTCAGTGGATATAAATTAGCACAGTTCACAATTAGAGGCAAGAGAAACGTATGCTATTTCACGTCATTTTATGAAGTTGTGAAAAGGGATGCCAGTAAAATTGATCAAATTCAAAGTACTTCGTTACCGAGAAAAAGAAAACGACTAAATTACTCCGTGTTAAACTTTTTTAAAGGTTTTCAAAATACTAAAGAAAATAACACCACATATTTCTGTTGAAAATTTCAAGCAAATTTATTTCGAAGCCATCATTTCCGTAGTTACATCAATAGAAGATCGCTTTAAGCAGGAAAGCCACATAGTATTTTCAAATGTGGAGCATCTGTTGCTAAAATCATGGAGAAAACAACCTTGCAAGCTGCAAATAAAAACCGTTTCGCAAGCACGTGTTTTCGCAAGCACGTGTTTTCGCAAACATATGTTTTCATCATATTATAAATTCTATCTGAGCTCAACTTGTTTGCAACAATTTGCAAAAAATCGCAATATCATAATAATAATGAAAATAGCTTTGATGAACGAAGCAACAACCATAACACCAAGCACACATTTTCAATAGCTCCACGGTTAAAAGCGGGGCTTCGCTCTACTAAGATCAAAGCGATTCAATTCTCTTTCTATAATAAATACCCACAAAAAAATATCCACGAAAAACCTTTCGCCTATAGATGTTGCTAACCAATTCGTACATGGACCATGTTCTAGGCATGAAGAGTTTAGCTTAGAATAGTGAACTTTACATTACATGTGATTTTTACTTGTAGATAACCAGATGAAAGATATTTTCTTTGGCGTAATTACTGATGAGCAAGTAGTCTATAGCTGGAAAATTTAATATTCATCATAGAAAGATCATAAGCTAGTATAAAATATCAAATTGGCAAACAACTTTATCATGTATAAATGTTGGTAATTATTCATACTATTAGTATTTGTAAAAAGGTGAACCAGACACTGTGTACTATTATTCGTCTGAGAAACCTTTTATCGATATCTCAAGCAAGGTTGCTAGTTTATGCCCATGTTCTATAATAGTTTTAATATTGTCCTCAGATATGGATGTTATGTTTCAAAAAGGAAAAAGCATCTTATAGACAGAGTTTATAAGAGAAATTTAATTAAAATATAATTTGCAGATGTAAATGTAAAACCATTAACCTTAGCATAAATTAATTGAATATGTGGATTCATCCATTAGATTTGTCTCAGATAAAATTGTATTATTTTAAGTATATCATTGCATTCTTTACTTGTGCGTTCCTTTGGAAATTTATGATTATTTTCTTCAAAACACAAATTTTCATAAGTCTTTATCCTTAACTCGTTAAACCGGGTTCTGCTTAACGTAGTGACATGAGTATTTAATGTAAAGACATGGCTATTTATCGTAGAGACATGGGTATTTATCGTAGTGACTTGGTATTTTCCACTTCGACGCTAAATTTATTTGTTTTTCCATTCATCACTTTATTTAATTTTATTATTGGAAAATTGATAAAAGAGCAGAGAAACACATATGGTAACACAGCTTATTAAGTA
>JAUZNK010024235.1:0-20063 GCA_035046665.1 Euphysa ruthae | reverse complement strand
TTTTTTTTAAACGACGTTCTTAACATTTATTTTGTAAATTTTTTATTGATAGTGAATAAATACTTACTTACTTACTTGTTCCTCACAAATAAATACAATTGCTTTTTATCCAAGTTGAAAATATCTGTTATAGGTCATTTCTCAGCAATTATATGGTGAACTCTCTGTCAATTAATCTTAACTTTACAAGCTGGATATTTTTGTTATGAAGATTAACTGTCCCTGTGTATGTTAGTAGAGGTAATATTGTTGTAGCGTACATCATTCTTGTAATCTCAGAAGTGAAATTTGGTCTAATTTTACTGAGAGGCATGAATCTTGAACTAGCTTCTTTATACACTAAATCATAATTCACATCAAATGTCAATTGTGTTACCCAAGTATCTATACTGTATAGCAACATCTGACTCTTTTATACTCAATTTCAAGATAGTATCCCAAAAGTTAACAGGTTAGTAGTGCCAAACAATATAAATTCCTATTTGCTCTTTTTCAAATTTTTTACAATTTTTCATACTGGTCAAAAGTGTTTGAGAGTTGAACAAGGTTTTTTATTTAAGTTATATGGAGATTCTTATAAGAGTAGTATAGCTCTATGTTGTCAACATATTTATTACCTTCTCATACTGAAGATATTCTTTTAAGTCACTTAGGAACATTATAAATAACTGGAGCCAAAATAGAACCTTGGGGGTACTCAAGTATAAACAGGCTTACTTTTGGAATATGTGATATCATTATGTGATATCCCAAAAAACGATAACTTGTTTAACAAGCAACTGTGATTATTTTGAATCAAAAGCTTTCGATAAGTCAATAAATACTGCTTCAGTCAAGTTGCCATTGTTTACTTCCATTCTTATATAATTAATTAACAGGGTTGCAGCTATTTTTGTTGATCGTTTGCGATAGTAGCCAATTTGGTTATCTTATAGAAAGTAATGTGCTTCTAAAATGCAGGAACTATTTGTGCTGCTTTCCAAATTTTCGGAATTATATTCGTTTTGATTGAGAGTTTAATTAGATAAGATAGTGGTTTAGATATGGACTTAGAACAATCTCTCAAATGAGAAGGTAAATAAACCAAACCAGTAGCCTTCTTTTTTAAAACTTTCAACTGTTTTTCAACAAATATTTTCAAAAGGTATGTGAGCTTAAATTGTAGTTTAAGACACTCGCTAGTTTTAGTAGTTATTATAGAGACTTTTCTCCTGTGAAGTCAATTAGGGGATAACTTTTTTAAATGATTAAGCAGCCCCTGCAAAGTACCTGTTGAATCTTTTTTATTTTTTTCCAAGTCTCCTAATTGCATAGTCGTCTGGCAAATTCCCTTAATTCCTGAAATGATTGGCATATCCCGATGTTTGTTGCTGAAGTTGGTCAGTTGATATTTCCTTTTTTTTTTATTCTCATATTTTACAGTAGTGAAATCTTTTGAGTTTTGAGAAAAAAAAACATTTTGAGCCTTATTATGAACTGATTTCTAAAAATATTTGAAAAATTTTTTATTTAATTTTGATAATTACGCAGATCTGATTTTGGTAAGTTCTTGCTAAGAATGAAGCAAAAAAGTATTGTTATTTTTGAATCAATAGCAAGGAGAGTATTGTATTCAGAATATTTTAACCTGCCGTTGTTAGTTAACAATAGCTTATGCACATAAACCTCGTTGAAATAGAATTTACTTAAAGTGTTACAATACAATTTAAATGCAAAAGATTATTGTGTGGTTAGTGTTAGTGTTAAAAGTTTTTGAAGAGGTGATTGACACAAAAAAATGTTTTTAAATGTTACTGAAAAAAATGACTTTGTTGTGGTTGCTTTCCCAGTTTAAATTTTGATGATAATGAAATTTTTTAGAAGCTTCAGCATCATACTACCTGATATATAAAATAGCAGTTTTTCAGAAACGCATTGATTAGGTTCTTAAAAGCAAATTAATTTTGATTAGTATATCCAATCATATCCAGCCAATGAGAGATTGTGTGGATTAGGCAATATATGAAGTTATAGTTTCTAGAATTATTTAGTTTTTATTTGCTCTGCAAAGTACTAAATATTTGTGGTAAAATAAGTCTTCATTGATTCATAGATTTAGAGACATAAGGAAATCATAAAAACCAATTCATTTGACGAAAAATCTGTTCCATTTATGAAGATAAAATGTTTCAATTTCTCTCTTTTAAATAAGGATTATATACAGCCTATTGAAAATTGCCTTATATACTTACCCAAGAGGTAGGTATATAGTGCTTATTCAAGTAAACTCCAGGTCGGTATATGAATTGACTTAATAAGATCAGCCAGAAAAGAAAACAATTGGAAGGTCAAACAAATATATATTTGTTTTAATGGCAAAATGATTACAAGACAAACAGTTAGAAGAAAAACTGTCGTAGGACAAAAGTATTGGAAGAAAAACTGTCGTAAGACAAAAGTATTGGAAGAAAAACTGTCGTAAGACAAAAGTATTGGAAGGAAAACTGTCGTAAGACAAAAGTATTGGAAGAAAAACTGTCGTAAGACAAAAGTTTTAGAAGAAAAACTGTCGTAAAACAAAAGTATTGGAAGGAAAACTGTCGTAAGACAGAAGTATTGGAAGAAAAACTGTCGTAAGACGAAAGTATTGGAAGGAAAACTGTCGTAAGACGAAAGTATTGGAAGGAAAACTGTCATAAGACAAAAGTATTGGAAGAAAAACTGTCGTAAGACAAAAGTATTGGAAGAAAAACTGTCGTAAGACAAAAGTATTGGAAGGAAAACTGTCGTAAGACAAAAGTATTGGAAGGAAAACTGTCATAAGACAAAATTATTAGAAAGAAAACTGTCGTAAGACAAAAGTATTGGAAGGAAAACTGTCGTAAGACAAAAGTATTGGAAGAAAAACTGCCGTTTTCTTCATTTTGATCTTTTTTTCCTCATTTTCAACTTCACTGTCTATTCTTGTCTGTTCTTTCCCAAGGCAGCAATTTTGATAATATGAAATGTGAAGTTATCTAGTTTTTTTTTTATTTGAGTTTCTCAACTTTTTTGAAAATTTTAAATTGGAAGATGAAAGAACTTTTATTCGACAGAGCCCTGTTTTTCTGTGATGATATAAAAGAAATTTAATATATACCATGACCAAAAACCAGAAGACAAAATGAAAACAGCACTTTCAGTCAACTGACAATTTCAGATTATTGTAATCTTGGTCCACCCCATTAAATTCAAGCTTAAATCAACACAGACAGAATAGAATTTCTAAAAAATATGTATATAAAACCTAATTTTAAACCTGTAAAAGAAAAGAATTAACAGTTTTAAGATTGAATATTTTAACATGAATCATCAGAGTTTTAAGCATATAAATGCTGATAAATCTGGAGATTCTGTCTGCTGTATCAAAGTGAATTATAAAGTTTAAAAAAAAGAGTGTATTTCCTCACAATCATGCCTTAAAATGGAACATTACTTGTACATATAAGTGCAAGGGTGTATCCAGGTACCTTTTGATAGTGTTCAAACACTATGGGCACCCAAAAAATGTCCCTGAAACCAGGAATGGTGATAAAGGAAAACTGAATTTTTTTTGAGTTTTCACCTTATAACTTCCTGTGACTCGTTATTGAACCCTTCATACGATACAGTGCAGGTGTTTGATATTAAAGTGATGAGCAAATATTTGGGCGCTGTTACCAATTAATAACATTTAAAAGCCACATATGACGTTCCTTCGAACAAAGCGCCATATTTGTTTATAACCATGAGTTACACTAGCCTATGTAACACTAACAAAGCAAAGAACTAGACCCATGCTTCCTTTAACACACAATTTAGTTTTTTGTCCCAGCAAAATACTGCATGTTGCTAGTAGTCACAAATTATGTCATCAAGCATTGTGTTTTTTAGCTTGTGTTTTTTCCCACCATTTTTAGATTTGTGTTATGAATAGAAGGCCTGCATAGAACGTTCTAGAAGACATATGCAAAGACAGGGGTTATCTACTAACAAAATGAAAATTATTAGGTGGTTGAAAAAAGTGATAATGTGAAATAACTTTTTCTTCACTAAATGTCTTGTGAATAAGTGTGATTAAAAAAGTTGATATATTTGAAGGTGTTTGTAGTTTTTAAAAAATGTTTTTATTACCCCCTGGAAGTAATTTGACATTCGATCTAAGGGGGGCTTACAGCGCCTTGCCCAGCTATTATACAATTTTTCTACACGCTTCACTCATCAAAAAAAGGCATTGTTAAAGGAGTTGAGAATGTAAATGGGAGTTATTGTATGTAGATGATTTGGTTTTTATGGCAGTGTCTACAGAAGGGTTAAATAATAAGTTGAAGAAAGAGTCAAAAGAGAAAGAGTTGAAGATGAATTCAGAAAAAACTAAAGACAAGGTCAGCAGCAGCATAGCCAAGAGTAGTGGTCTTGAAGTTGGGAGTGGCCTAGTGGAATAGGAGTTAATAGTAACTCAATTTTTTTCCAGACTTGTAAGCATAAGGTGTAGAGGAAATGCTATGGTAGAAATGTTAAAAGCTAATATTCAATTTGAGCATAAGTAATGCACAAATAAGTTTGTTAAAAATGCTGTATTTCTAACCTCAATTATGAGCAGCAATGACTCATTGGAGATAAATGATAACTTCTGTTGGGTAGTGAGCGTTGTATCAAAAATAATTTTATTTGTAGGGGTATGTTTTTCCTGGAAAAAATTTAGCAAGTTACTTCCTGTGCTAACTAGTAGAGTATGTCATTAAGGTTAGATGTAAGCCATATGAAGCTTGTTTCAAAAGTTTTATGCTATATGGAATTAAATGATTTAAATAAAGTAGTAGGCATAAGCAGTGAAGCTGAAAGATGTTGATCATTTAAAAAGGAATAAAATGAAAATGGTCAGATGGATGTGTAACACTAGCCTGAGAGACAGAAAAAATTCAGATGAGGTAAGATGCTGTCTAGGTATTCATAGCATCAAAGATGTTATTCAGATTAGGAAGTTGAGTATTTTCGGCCACTTTAAGAGAATGGTGGAGGATAACTGGATACAAAAGGCTTGGCGAATAATACTAATGACAGATTTATTGTTGAGTAATAGTCATATAAACTTGATTTTTGGATATTTTCGACTTTACTTCTACTGTTGCCATAGGGATCTCTGTCTAATAACTCTTTCCTTAAATAAATTTAACACAAGTCTAATGTTTGATTCATATAGGATATAAGTTTATGGTTCAGAATATATGGTCTTATACCTACTCCTGGAAGCCATCTTCTAGTTTCAATTAGATTTTTCCCAAATTTTCTCAAAATAGTTAAAAATAGTTCATTGTTCAAAAGAACTTTGTTTTTCTTGGAGCATTATCTCATTGCCTTAAACAAAAAAAGTTATTCCTAAATTATTATGAAATACAAAAGTCTGTGTAACAACAACATTGAGTTTTTAATTGTCCTAATAACCAAAAATTATTTTTCGGCGAAATAAAAAGCTCCATTGCTCCATTTTTTAAGGCATTTATTTTAACTAAATATGCAAATGAGGTTGGGATTCCTTTAGCCTGCATTCTATAAAATTATGATTCAACTCTTATGACCTGCAGGCTGATGTTTTATAATCTTTATTATAAAGTAAAATGTCAGGCAAGATTTGCTACAATGGTTTCCAGAATTTGTTTTTAACCTGTGCGTAATAAAATAAATTTTTTTTTGTCTTTAGTCAATAATATGAAAGCTTCTCTTCTACCAGATGAAGATTTAGACAGTAATGATGATCTTATTATGAATGACACATTCAATGAACTAAATGCAGCACCATTCATTAACTTTGATGTTGATTTACCAGATAAACATCAAAATAGATGCATCTTAAGATTTTTAAAAATAGTTGTATTTATCTTAACTTTTTGTTGTTTGATATTTGTTATATTGTATGTTCGTGAATTGAAGCATCATCGTAAATACTGTTTAACTGCAGGTTGTGTTGAAGCATCTGCCTTTATTAAGTCATCAATTGATGAAACTGTTTTACCCTGTGAAGATTTTTATAGATATTCATGTGGCGGGTGGATGCGCGACAACCCGATACCAGATGGAAAAGATTTTTGGTCAGTAATGTCTCCCTTGGATTTAAAAAATTTAAATATTGTTAAGAAAGTTCTAGAAGGTGGCAAAGAGAGTTTGTTTAATGAACCAGAACACAAGGCCGCAGTGTTGTATCAAAGTTGTATGAAGATGAATGAAATTAATAAAATAGGTGCAAAACCTTTATTGAAAATTTTGTTTGATGATCTTGGTGGATTTCATTTCAAAGAAAGCTCTGATGAAGTATTCGACAAAGATAAATTTAACAGTTTTGCTCGCAAAGTCTTGAATAAAACTGGTGTGAGTATGTTTCTTGGTTTCTCTATTTCAGAAGACGATAAAGATTCAACAAAGAACATAATACAGGTAAACTTTTGAACCATTGGAAAAGCTGATATGCATAAGCATTTTTTCATCAAATTTGGTCTCCAAAACTTTTTTTTTAGTTTTGTGTCATTGATTAAATGCCCTTTAAAAGGGTTTTCAAAATGCTGCTAATTCTGCTGGAAAAAACCTGATTTTGTTAGGCTTAATGTTGCAATAGTCTAATACTATTGCTAAAGTCCAACAAAATCTCTCAGTGAGAGGAATGCTAAGCAGACACTTTCTTTCGAAAATTTTTTTTTTAAGGTAAATTAGTCTGCTGTATTTTTTTTTATAGATTTATCAAAAAGGTCTGAGCTTGCCATACTTC
Organism: Euphysa ruthae; assembly: GCA_035046665.1. Classification (NCBI taxonomy): domain Eukaryota; kingdom Metazoa; phylum Cnidaria; class Hydrozoa; order Anthoathecata; family Corymorphidae; genus Euphysa; species Euphysa ruthae. The sequence continues at coordinate 13,306 of JAUZNK010024235.1, read as the reverse complement.
AGGTTTAAAAAAAATATGACGGACAAAGTTCTTGCTGCACAAAAAGTTTATTTTTCAAATTTAGCTGTAAAGTTAGGAGTCCTTAGAGAACATGCAGATGAAATGGCTAACGATACATTGTTTTTTGAGAAAGAGCTTTTCAAGGTAAGTTACAATTATGTTTCTGATTACTGGGAATGTTCTTCCACTCCACAAGGAGAGAGTCTGTTATGTACCAATTAAATTTAATTTTTAGGTATTGTAGTTTCAAATTAAAATATAATTCTTTTGAAATTCTTTTGAAATGAAAAATTTTTTTTATCTTCTATGGATTATTATGAAACTTTTCCAGAGTTTTTGCTCTTAGCAGGTTTAAAAAAAAAAAAAAAAAAAAAAAAAAAAAAAAAAAAAAAACATGGTTCTCAGTTATATAATTCTAAAAATTTAAGCTTTTATTTGGAGCGACTTGGATATTTTTGTAGAATTAAATGCTTTTGATTTGGTTTGGCCAGCAAACATAAGGAGAAGCTTTGTGTAAAACGAATTTAGTTATTATTTGATTTTCGCTGTTATTGTTCATATTTAGGATTATTTTGTAAGTTTTACATAACCTTTTATTGTGTAAGGTTTACATAATGTGTAAATGGAGGCTCTAAATTTTATTTTGAGACTGACATAGATTTGACTTCCATTTGTTCTCAAGCTTGCTTGCTTCTCTGTTTGTAAGTCAATTTAATTTTCTGGAGTTCTGCTATTAAACTTTTTAGAAGTTGTGGGTAGCATGTTTCATAGATGTTTTTTTTTTTTTTTGAATGTTTAATTTTAGTTTTTTTTAGATTTTTAACATAATTTGTGAGTTGTATAATTTTGACAGCAACGTCTTATTCTCTACCTCAAATCATTGAGAATTTTGCATTTTGTTGTTTGTAGTTTTATGTTGTTCAATTACCTCATTGTACCTGTTTTGAATGCCTCCACATACACAGGCTTAAGGCATACTTATAGATCCGGAGAAAATCACAAAAAATGAATCACAACCAGAGACTTATTTCACTCCCAAAATGGCAGTACTCTCTTCACAGAGTAAGCAACATATCAGAAGCAAAATAAAGTCATACCCCTACTATATAAAAAGATTACCATAAGCCTGTGACAATGTGAAAGGGAACAGATCAATTCAGCAAAACTCTAGTATTAGGGGTTGTACACAGACTCTGTATGTATTTTGGGACTGGACCAAGTTTATTTTGCTGCCAGGATGTCCTTCCTATCAGCAAACCCCTGGGGGAAACCAACTTTATTCAATCAAAAAGCCATCTAGTGCAATTTTCCAGTCGTTTCATATAATATGTACAGCAATACTGTAGCTATTGAGAGTGAGAAGATATCTGTAGTTAACCTAGCCAAAATATAAGTTGTTGTACACAGTTAAAATTAATTTGCAACAATCTTCGTTTTGACATATAATGCTTTAAAGTCTATTTTTAGGTAATGATTTCTAGAAGATAAGAAATAGAAAAATTTCAAAAAGTGTTAAAATCTAAACCAAAAATGTTAAGTTTTTTACCCTTGGTTTCTAGGTAGTTATGTATAACAAATTTAATTTAAAAGCAAGTGTCATTCAATATCTAGGACTGTCTAATTCTTCTAGAAATTGGACAGATACAGACCTTACGAAAATCTTCAATTGAAGGTTTAAAAATTTGATACTTTGATTTAATTAAGTTTTATTATATATTTTCAGATTTTAGTTCATAATCATTCTTAGGAAATGTTTTAAACTTGGTTAAAATCAATCTTAAAATTAAAAATGTTCAATAAATATCTTCTCATATAGCTCTTTGTAGCATGTAACAGTTTACTCTTTGTAACTTTTTACATGTAACAGTTCAGTCAAATTCATGGTCCCCCAAAACCATGATAAATTTTTCAACAAGATTTATGAGGAAATGAAATCAACACAATAAAATGATTAGAGTTAGTTTTTTCATATTTTATTTTTTTATTTCACATTTTTTAAATTTAGTGTTTAGCTATTTTATAATCCTTTCAAAATTTCTGTGATGAAAACTGATAAAATAAAAAAGCATTGATAAAAGGCAGAATATTTCTCATCATTTTTAACACCACATCTATCATTGTTTTACATGTGCAAAAAGATGAAAACATGAAAAAGATTAAATTTTATTTTGGGTTTGTTTCTAACTACACACATTGCATTTATTTAGATATTTGTTCCACCGGAAAATCTGGTTAACATCGAAGATACATATCATAAAACAACATTGGATGGCATGCAAAACATCACGAAAAATGTAAGATTTTAATTTTTTGTTAATCAGATTTAACCGTGACTGTTCACTATGAAAATGAGCTATGAGGTTTTGTGCCTGTTAACTTTTTATTTCATTAAAATACTTTATTGGCTTTTTAGGTGTTGCAAATATTGCAAATGAAAGAGTTAGTAAAATATTATTAATTGATGGCGATCAAAATTCATGTAGTCCTAATCTAACTAATAATTTGTTGAATTATATTTTGAAATATATATTTGCAGTTGTATAATGCCATGCCTTTTTTATATTTTATCAAATCCATGTAGCATTTGAAATGTGATATGCAACTTATCAAGGTTTTAGTTTTGTTTCTTTTAACCAAACCTATTTATCAAAGCTAGCAGGATCTTTTTTTCTAAATATTTTTTGGGAAAAGTAAATTGAAGTAAAAAAATTTTTTTTTCTTACTGAGCCTAAATATGGTCATATTAGGCCTAGAAATAGCATTTGTTGAAAATTTATATAGAATTCTTTCCTGTCATGAGGAGAATGTTTCTGTGACTGACTTGATTTAGGGATAAATGAATTCACTAGCATAGGTAAAAATTTTATGTGAACTGTTTCCAAAAATTGCTATTCTCGATCAGAATGCTTGGGTAAACTGTTAGATGTTATTTTTTTCTTAAGTATAAGCTTTTATATTGAATTAAAGTGAATTTTAGGAGCAGTTTATAAGCAATATCTACATCATTGACCCCTTTTGACTCGGTCTGTTTAAGCAGCCTTCCCGAAGGAATCAGTCATCATACCGAAGTGCAGTTCCTGGAAGATACATAACTATTTATTCATTCTGGCAGGGGGAGCCATGCTTTAATGACATAGAGTGATTACCACAGGGGTGAAGCTCACAAAATTTTGATAGTATTTAGCAGTATATTTAGTAAATTAATTGCATTGAAGTTTATAACAAAGGTAGTTAAAAGTAATTTTGTATAAAAACTTAACTATTTGAGTACAAATAATACATAATATCACAGTTTTGCAGATTATTTTTGGAAATTGATTTATATTGAATATATCAGGCGTGATACATTATAAATAATAATTTTGTCTATAATTTATACAACTCTGAAACACTCGTATTTTTTGTTTATATTTCAATATAATTCACAAGGAATCCATCAGGTTGATTTGATAGCGCTGAATTAATACAAAAAAAGAAGGATTTGTGTTTACTGTAAGTGTAAGAGATGTACAAGATTTTATATTTAGATAAGGCTGATAAAATAATTATTTAGGCTAGTGATATATGTCTGTAACAAAATTCTGTGGTAATTTTTTTATTGCATATATCTAAGGAAGAAAATTTACAAAGAGTTATCTTAATGGAGTTAATTATTTTGAAGTCTCAAAACTCAGGCCATTTATTTTTATGTTGCATGTTCTTTTATTTTATTGATATATGATAACTATTATAAATTTTAACATGTTTCTTGCTAATGCAATTTTGCAAGTAAGTTAATAAAAGATAAATTTTTACCGCTTTTTATTTAAAATACTGCAGAACGTATATTGTTTTTTCTTCTACACTCTGCCAAAGTTTTCAACATGAATTTGGACCAATCATCTTGTTCTTTTAGTTAGTGGTTATATTATGCATGTGATATTGTTTATGTCGTCATCTTTTCAAATATTGGAACAACATAAATAGGATAGATATATGCCAAAATGTAAAAAAAAGGTCTTTTATTTTGAGTACCATGTTAAACCATTTATTGCATTAAATTTTTTTTTTAAAAAAAAGATCTAATTTGTAACAGTTTATAAAAAATTATTTTATGAGCTGTTAAATCATTATAAATACTATGTATTAGTATATTATATTATATATATATATAAATATTATAAATACTTTATATTATTATGGTCAAATATCTAAGTACAATAAATAGCAAATTTTGCTTACTAAAATACTTGTCCCTGGCCACATCAGCTACAAAAGAAATGCTTCCATCTTCAAAATTTTATTTGTTTGACTATTTGGGTGACCATTTGATGGGTGACCATTTGAATATTAAAGATATTAGTCAGCTTATCACATCAAGCTGTTGGGATATTCCCAGAACTTTTGAGAAAACTTTTTGATAAAAGGGAGGACTTTATTTTTCTCCTGGTTTGTCGTGTGATCAACCTTAAAATACAAAGGTATCGCATAACTAATTTTAATCATGAAATTTCTTAGTTTGATTGGTTGAAGAACATGAACGCTGCATTTGCCAGTGCAGGCATAGCACTAACCAAAGATGAACCTGTTATTAATAAAAACAAAATTTATTCAGAAAAATTGGACAACTTGCTTCAAAATACAAAACTAAGGTAAGATAAAACTTATATTGTATGAGAAGTATTTTGTTTTCGACCTTTTTTGTGCTGTCTGTTCGGATTTCTTTTGAAAAGTGAATTCTTGAATTTTTTTTTCTGTTTGATAAATGTTGTTATAAGTGCAAAAGTCATTTATATTTGTAGAAATGCAGCAATTTTTATTCTGTAAATTTTTGATACTTTTAGAAATTTTTCATAAGATTTTATATTAATTTTTTTTACCATCTATAATTTTAGACAGGTTAAGACTTTTTAATGCTGCTTTCTCAAGAGTTTGAGAAAAAATGATTTATCAATAAATGTAATCTATCAATTGTAAGTATCTAGTTTACTAATATATATGGTCAGCTAATACCTTTCATATTCCTATGGTCACCTGAAGCATGTTCAGGTACCTGAAGCCTTCCCGAAAATATTAATTATCAATTGAATAAGCTTAGATTTTTAAGTTGGAAAGCATCAAGTTATGGTATTTTATTGATTTGAAAATATGCCGCCTTTTCAAAATCCTGTAAATTTTTTAGAATTTAAATTTTTCCTGGATAAATAGATGTCTTGGTACTTTTGAAAAAAAGTTTTAACTGGAAAATTATGTGATTATGCAATTAATTGATACCAATATCATGTTTTAGTTGTTTCTTTTTTGAGTGCATTTAAAAGAAAGCTTTCAAGGTATTATTTGAGTTATTTGTCTATCTAGATTGCTTTTAAAAAAGTGAAGGTATAAGTAAGATATTTCAGATTATAGTTAGAAAAAAAGTAATTGTTTTGTTTTACTAATTGAACTTTTATCTTTGTTAATTAAGGAAAATCTGTTTTTGTATGACAAAAATCTTTTGTGTCATTTGAAACTCCTAAAGAAATCGGCCCTATAATTTTAGTGAGTGGATAAAATTTTGGTGGAGACATTATCATTAGTTTCATAATTATTAATTAATATTTCTTATATTTTATTATATTTATTATATTTAGTATATATTATATTTATATTATATTTTAGGGTGATTCACAACTATTTATTGTTCCATATCGCTCAAGCCTATTCTGATCTACTCACTGATGATTTTATTGAGCTTCGAAGAAATGTTTCTCTTGCAATGTATGATGTTTTCAAAATTGATCCACGCTGGAAACGTTGTATTCGTGTCGTTGATAGGAGTTTAGGGATGGCATTGAGTAGTTTATTTGTAAAACATGCTTTCTCAAAAGAAAGTCATTTTGAGGTATTAATATTGATCTCTTTATTTTACATAAGTGCATCATCAGGAGATATTTTCTAATTCAATGGCTTATATTTTGTTTATCTAACAATTATTAAATCTTGTTCCTAGATTATAGAAATTTCACTTCCATTTTACTCCTAATGTGAAGATTTATCTCATCAAAAAATATTGCTTATTAAATATAATAATCAATTTTTAATTCTAAATTTTGTAAAAAAAAATTTTCCATGTTTCAATGAAAGAACATACAGATACAATATATTAAATATCTTTCAAGGAAATCTTTAAGCATTTTTTGTTATTCCTTAATTTAAATGTATTTTTAATGATAAATGTTTGTATGTATTCACTATTTTTATGTTTCAAAATGGCTCCAAAGTTTTAAATTCTCCAAAATAACAAGGAGTTTGCACCTAGCTTTATCAGGCATAAAACTTTTTGAAGACAATCTTGGTAAAAAATTTTCTAAAACGTGAAAAGTGTTTTATAATTAAAATTTTTTGTATTCCTAGAGATCAACTTTATTGGCAAATGTGTGTGTGTATTCACTATTTATATATTTCAAAATTGCTCCAGAACTTTAAATTCTCCAAAATAACAAGGAGTTTGCACCTAGTTTTATTAGACATAAAATTTTTTGAATACAATCTTGGTAAAATTTTTCTCTAAAAACGCGAAAAGTGTTTTAGAATTAAAATTTTTTGTATTCCTAGAGATCAACTTTATTGGCAAATATTTGTGTGTATTCACTATTTTTATATTTCAAAATTGCTCCAGAACTTTAAATTCTCCAAAATAACAAGGAGTTTGCACCTAGTTTTATCAGGCATAAAACCTTTTGAAGACAAAAAATTTTCTCTAAAACGCAACAGCGTTTTTTAATTGAAATTTTTTATATTCCTACAGGTCAATTTTCTTCAATTTTGCATCTAGAGGTTTGGAATTTTAGAGAACTATTAATTCCTTTGTGAAATGAGAAGAAATTAGATATAGCCTTCACTGTATTAACAACATTAGAAGTATTAGCTCATCTTAACAAGGGAATCACCCTTTAGAAATGCTTTATGCTTGAAAGTTTTTTTGTATTTTTGCAAAATTATTTCAGCGGTTGCAGAAATTAAAAATTTCCCCAAAAAACAACGTAAATGCAATTGCTTCCCACTGTGTGAACAGCAGATTTGAGTTTTTTTCTTATTATTCTGGAAATGATTTAAAACAATTTTTCCCATTTTACATTGGTTAGTCACCACAAAGAAGAGTTAGAGGAGATTGAAATTGCTTTTATAGAGCAGTAAGTTTTCTAGTGAAATAATTTTGATAGCTAATAACATAAGATATTTTAAAAAGATTTCAAAATTGTTGGTAAATCGATGTAGTACTATTGATATCAAATTTTAACTTTAAATAATTTGGTCATCACTTCTAAGTTATTCTGGTAACTATTGAGGATATGTGTAAATAAAATTTATTATAAATTTTAAATCAGTTTAACATTTTTCAATTTAAGAGTATGGTTGCCTACTAATTCTTCAGTCTAAAGCATTCAAGTTGATTTAAAAATAACTTGCAAGTGCCATTTGTTCAAAATTCAAGTTTAATCAAAGTGGTTTAAAATTTAAAAAAAATACTATCACAATACAAATTATTCAGAGGTGATAAATCTGAATTGATATGCGGTATATATAATATCTCATTTTTGAAATGCAATACGCTTATACAAGCTGAAAGAAATAGTTTGTTATTATGGTTCAAGCTTAAGTGATTATGTTCTGTTGAACTTATGCTAATTTTCCAAATTTATTTCTGCTAAAACTTGAGTTGTTCAGCATGGAATTAAAAGACTGTTGACGAGATTGTGTGACAAAATTATTTTGTTTGTTTTAATTGGGGTTTAAAGCTAGTAGTTAATGTTTGACCTGTTGTTGCAAAAAAAGCTTTTTAAAGACTTGCTGAAGTCAACCTATTTTTTATGGATGTTTTAATGGATATCCAATGCAATGGGAAAATTTATATGAGCTCTCAGACCCGGAATTATAGCATCTTTTAACTTATGAATGTTCTACCAACAAAGTAAGGTAAATTACAACCAAGAAAATAGTGATGAGAGTATTAAGGAAAATGATTATATAGAAAGAAAAAAGCTTTACATGCTGCTCCTTTTTTCAGAAATTTATTAACATAGTCATCATCGTAGTTGCTGTCATCGTAACCTTTGTCACTGTTTGCTGTAAGACTTAGTCTTAACATCTTTGTATGAAATAGTCAAATTTTTCTACAAACGAGTCAAATTTTTCTACGAAGTAAGTATTAAAATTTTATTCCAGAGAAGGTAAATTTTGTGATTTTTTTACATCAAGTTACAAAGCCCTTTTTAAAGGGATTTTCTAAAAGTAGAGATTACTGTAATGAAATTAGATGAGTATCTTTTGAATACCTTAATGTTGAATGAAATTCTTTAATGATCACTTTTGTTTGTCTACAAAATCTATTCTCTGAAATAGTTTGGGTTAAATTTAATGTGGTTGCTAGCACAATTCATTTTACTGAATGCAGTTTAAGAAAAGCTTGCAATTTTTTAAACCAAGAAAGTGTTAGATGATTTTTTTAGATAATTTTATTTTTCAAAAGTATAAAAGATATTTTCATTAGATTTTTCTTAATTTTCTTGTGAAAAGGAACATGGCATGTATGCTTTCTTAATGGCTGTGATGCAGAATTCTAACTAACTAAGGTACAAGTTGTTGTTAAAAGAAATTCTAACATTGTTTCTTGTCAAATTGACAACACGTTTAAGAATCGGTGGGTTAAGGTTATTTTGATTGGTAGGCTGGTTGGTGGTATGTTCTAAGGAAGAAGTGTATTAGGTGCTCCTGGATGAGAAAAAGGAGAATATTCTAACAGAATTCATAACAAATATGAAACATTTTTATTTTCTGCTTCTTTTTTTCCTCTAGAGCCAAATAATTTATTCATGAATCTATAAACATTTTATACTGCAAGATATTGACAAAAAGTGAATTCAATGCACTATCTTTAAAATCCTTGAACCAGAAAAAACAAAGTCAACTAAACTCTAAGTGTATTAACAATGTTAAATAAAGAGCACTTTACTATTGATGACCTTTCTCCTATCACAGAAAAAAAAACTTTTAGAAATATCTAAGGTAGTTGAGGGAGGTTGTTAAAATGCCTTAAGAATTCTTGAGAAAAAGTGTCATTCAACTATTGTTGTTTATATTTTAACAGGAATATAGAAAAGTATAATTAGATTTCTTGAATATGAAAATTAATCTATTGACTTGGAACAAGTGTTTGGAAGAATATGGTTTCAACAAAAACATAATTGACCTGAAAATTCATAGGAAAAAAAAAGCTGTTCATGAGTCATTTGTTTTCATAAAATAAGCATAAAGGCTCTCAGGAACATTATTTAATAATCAGTTTTATATGCCATTTTGGAACAGAAAGTAACCTACAACACAGTGATGGGAGTTATGAAACAAAATATATTAAAATTTAAAATCTTAAGAATAATGATAATAACATAGTCGACTGAAAGGATAAGAAAAATCATTATAATAAATTCAGTCATAATTTGCTGTAATCAAACAAAAAATTCAAATATAGTTTTAATATGACTTTAAACTCTCCAATTAATTTAAGAAAATTTGATAGTTAGAAATATAGCAAAAGTGGATTATGTTTATAAAAAAATGAATGGTTGGGTAATTTGATGCACGCTGTAATTTCCCCAAATACAGTCAAATGTAAACAGTTGAACTGTTAGATTTCTTTTAAATCTAAATTTCTCTATTTGTTACTTTTTTTTTTGCACAAAATTAGATGATTATATAGACTTCTTTTGACCTTTATTGTTACCTGTTATGAACCTTTTGTAGCAGAAAAATGGCTATTTTGTTTATTATCTGTTGACCCAAGTTACATTCTGTTAGTCTCTCGTTTTTTTTTATTTTTTATAGAACCCATGTATGATAATTTAAGGTCTAAATACAACGTTTTCAAATTTTTTTCAAATATTGTTTATTTTATGTTTAAATAATAATATTTGAATAGAGAACATTTTTTCTCCAAAAAATTATTAGTCTTTGGTCTATATGTGGTTTTTTATTTCAATGAAAACAACATATTTCTCAAAATCTCTTTTAAGTTTTTTTTTTTTTTTTTTTTTTTTAATATTAGCATAGTGTTAGAATAAATTTTTTAGATCCATGTGGCTTCTTTAGAAATAGACGAGAAAAAATCAGTTAAAACCTTATAAAACAGCGGATATAATTATAAGGTACGAATGGAATCACTGCAAAGTTTATTAAATTTTTCTTTTAAAATAAAAATCTATACAACAGCATATCACCATAAACATCTTAAAAATCCAGAAGATATAAAATATAATTTTTTTTGTTACTAAAAGTATAGTTTAAACTAAAAAAATCTCATTGAGTTATAAATTTCTATTGACATCGCCATGAGTCACAATTCTAATTGTTTAAATAAAAATGAAGTGAAGAAAAAATAGAAAACCTTTTCACTAAAGTTTCTCATTTGTACTAACTACCAGTAGTCTTAATATAGCTTTCCAGGATGCATACTTTGAAAACCTTCTTCCAGTATATTAGCCTTATTGGTTAAAACCTTCCAGTGTATTAGCCAAGGATTACTTTGATTAGTTGATAATTGTTGATAACTTTTGGTAAATTTTCCTTGTTTTGATTTCAACATATCATAAAAAACTTTTGAATGACCTATTTAACTTAGTCGTTGGTTGTTGTTTAGTTGCTAAATGCCTGGAACCACATAAAACAAAAAACCACTTTTCTGTTATTTAATTGGAAATCGCTGCACAAGGGTTAACTAACAACTCTATTTAAATTTTGTAAATAGTGATTGGCTTTTTTGAGTATTTAAGATAATAAAAACTATATCTTAAATATCATGTTCCTGGGGAATTTATTTAAGCATTTTTAAAATTTTTCTTTGTTGATTAGTTTTCAACCTACTAAAAATCATGGTTTTAGACAAATGATCTGGTCAAAAAATTGCGCAGTGCATTTTCATCATCTTTTTCATCACTAAGTTGGATGGATGAGATGACCGTGAAAGCTGCTCGAGAAAAAGTTAACAGCATTCAGCAGAAGGTTGGATACTCACCTGATCTACTTGATGATAAAAAGTTGAAGGAAAAATATGAAGGGGTTTGTAGTTTAGTTTTTAAATTATAGCACGTCCATTTTTTGGTGATCTATATGGCATGTAATATTTTCAGTGTGTGGCCGTTTACGTTTACGTGAGAAACATAGAGAGTGCTTATTTTCCAAAATTTAATTTTATCTTATAAAACCAAACAATTATCAACTTTTAAAAAGGTTTTCAGCTCAACAAATTTGCTGCAACATCATTTTTAAAAATATGGACACTCTCCTCCTGCTGTACTTTATAGATTTTCTCACTTCCTATTGCACAACTATCAGTATGTAATAATCATATGCATATATGTTTACAAATTCATCCTGTTTTTCTTATATGTATTTTTGACAGGTTATGAGTCTAACTGAAAAATTTTGGGTGTCACCTGGAAATTTTGATGTTGGTTGTATTTTTCCTAAAATTTATAGAGTTAACTAAAATGTTGTGAATATTGATATTCAAACGTAAAACTACTGTTTTAAATAGTTTGCATTTTCATTTTGAAATTTTCTTTTTAGCTGGAATTTGATGATGGTGATGGTGGATATTTTGAAAATCGTGTAAAGATATTTAAATATGCAAGAATAAAGCATTTAAAGAAACTTCGTGAAAAGGTTGATAGATCTCAGTGGCTTATGACACCTATCACAGTTAATGCTTACTATGACAGAAATAAAAATCAAATAGGTTTTCTTTTTTGGTTATAGTTTTTACTTTTTAGATACAATTATTGTTTTTTCCTGCAAATTAGGGAATCTCAAATTCATGAGATTTTAGGAGGTTGGCCATTAAGATAAAATTTGAAAAGTTAATTTCATATTAAAGAGATTGAAAAATTGAATAATGATCTTTTCATTTTTAGTGCAGCTATAAATAATTAGAAAGAAAATAAATGATAGTGTGAAATGCTTAATTTTAATATAAAGATATTAATCTAGCAAATAATGCTCCTAGCTTTTTTGAGACAATGAAAATTTGTTCATTGAGTATAATGATGGTAGATTAAATAAAAAAATGGTACCAACGATCTATTCTAGATACAAAATTACTTACTATAAAGCTACACAATTATGTTTTTTTTGAGAACTACTAAAATTTAAAAACTTATATTAGTTATACATTACATATCCACATTTTAACACATAGATTTTATATTTGTCAGTATTTAAAGACATTCTGAGTTCATATTTTGCAGATCTGTTTATTGATATTTTCTGAAATTTTTTATGTTGTCATGTCTTGCCTTTTTTTTATACTGGGTTGAATATGCCTAAAAATATGTTTGTTTAAGACAGCATTCTTGAAAATAAAAAACTTCAAAAACGACCTTTGAATTGATAGAGTTGTTATTTTTTTGATTTTAATGCAAACTGTATGACCATCGATTGATTGATTTAATGTCAGATTTACATTATAGTAATCTATTAATTTAATTATACATCAGTGTTAAGATTAATTGTTTAATTACTTGTTTGATTGTTTGATTTGTTTGATTACTCTAATTTATTGGTCACATAATTCAAGTTGATATACCTTTTTCAAAAAAAAAAAAATTTATTAATATAAAGATATATTTATAAAATAAAGGTTTAAGTATTGAACCTTGTTGTGGCACTCAAATTATCATTTCCTTGAATATACTTAGAAATAATTTAGGTATATACTTTTGTTTCAAAGACCTACTGGAAGCATCTTTGATGGGTTCCTATTGAAAATTCTTGTCCAGGAGCCATGATCCATATTTATCAAAATAAAGAGAAATATTGGTTCGTAATTTAGTTGGGTAAGCTCGGTTTTTTTGGGGCCAAAATTGATTTTGTACAAGATTGAACGAAATAGTCAGAAAGCATCTTTACCTGTATGTCGATCTGATTTATTGTCGATCTGATATATTTCCCAAAAACCATTCTTTCAAACCTTTTGTTGTTGTTGTTTAAGAAAATTTCAAGAAAATTTTTCGATTTTCGACTTTGTGTGTTTTTTTGTTTAATGTGTTTGTTTTGTTCAATTTTAGTATTTCCTGCCGGAATTCTTCAGCCTCCATTTTTCAAGCATGAGTATCCTAAGTTAGTCAATTTTGGCAGGATGGGTGCTGTGATTGGACATGAAATCACTCATGCTTTTGATAACACAGGTGAAAGTCTTTTACATGAATAAAGATAACTAATTTCAAAAATATTTATGTTTGTCAACTCAGGCATTAATAATTAAAGAGATAAAACGCATTTCATGGGTTATAAAATT
>JAUZNK010024224.1:0-20065 GCA_035046665.1 Euphysa ruthae | reverse complement strand
GGTTTTTATTATAAAATTGGAGTGACTTATCCTGTATCTTTTATTATGGTATGTAGGTTTAGAGTTAGAAAGAGCATCTAACTGAAAAAACTATGCTTCCCCACTTTAACATCATAAGATTAGGTTTCTCTACTACACATGCTAGAAAAAAAATAAAAATTTTAACTAAAAAGATACTGGTCAAATGTCAAATTTTCACCAACAGTTTCTGACATCATCTTCATGACATCATCACTTTCACTTGATAGACCTCCATAAAAATAACCATTCGCTTTATCTATAGTTTTCATAAGATTCAACATACTCTCTTTGCTCTAAAAATAATTATTCTATAACTAGCATTCAATACCGTTAAAACTAGACCTCTTGATCTTTTATTCCACTTTTAATAAATATCAAGTAACTCTTCTATCTATTGTTGAATAATTAAGTTAGATTTCAACAAATTATTTCTAAGTGTAAAAAAAAGAAAAAAACTATTAAAAGACTTATTCAATCAAGTTCTTTAAAGATATGAAACATATGAAAATTGATATCTAATGATATGCCAAATTCTATAAATGCTTTTATTTGAAAGACGATAAAAATTCACTATAAATTATATAAAGTGCAGTGAACTCTCTCTATCTCAAACTTGCATGAAAAATTTGTTAGAAATAAAGAAAGTTCGGAGCAGAGAAAATTTTTTACTAATAAAAAAGAGGGGTTAACAAAAGTTTATTATTTTATTAGGGATGTATTAGACTTCAAGTTTAAATACTCAGAAGAATTTTTTGTTGAAAAATATTTAAAAAATTAATACATAAATAAATACATAAAGAAAGCTAAACAGTTTTTAAAAATCTGTAATTAATTAATTATTTATCAATTATTTGTTTAAGAGATTTTATTATTTTCATTGATATTAATTTATATTTTCTGATACAAAAATTTACAGTTTAAACTTTTAAAATTGTTCTTATTTACTGTCTGTATAATTTCAGTAAAAGCACAAAAACCTCATAGAAGACTATTGGCGTCTTATCATTGAGAACCGATAAACTGCCTGACTTTGCTTTGAGACTATTGAATGAATTTTTTTGTTTTTACCAGTACAAAAAAATAATAAAAAAAAAAAAAAAAAAAAATCACATGAAGAAACAATATGTGACTTTAGTTTCTTCTTAAAAAGAAAAAGTTTTTATTTCAGAGAGATTCGGTTTGATAATAACAATTTCATTCCATAAATGAGGGCTACAAAATGCAATGGCAAATTCTTCGTATTTTGTATAAATTGATAGTTCTATAAATAAACGACATCTTAAAATATGGTTTAAATGTATAAAAGTTTTTAAAAATTTTTGGCAATAAGTTGTGTTTACATTTGAATATCAAAGTAAGTTTGAAAGATGTTAAGCTCGTATACATTTAGGATATTTATTTCACATTAAACAGAGGTTTTGAGTGAGACAAACCATTTTGATAATTGATCAAATGAACAGCATGTTTTTGATGACAATACAAACTTTCAAGGTTAGATTTATGAGTGCTGGCCCAGGATATGCTCCCATAATTTAAATAACTGTGTACAAATGCTGAATAAAGCTGTTTTAGTAGTGATTTATTCAACAACGGTCTTGCCTTATGTAAGATCCCATGCTTTTTGAAATTGCGGAGGATACTTTTGAAACTTGAGCCATCAAATTTAGGTTTTCATCAATCAATATACCAAGAAATATATGTAATCTCTTCTAATAATTACGTTATCTAAGCTTAAAATCGGTAAAACATTTGTGATGACATTTTTTTCAGTCATTCAGTCAGTCAGATTTCAGTCTCTCGTTTTCATATAGCCATTCGAAACTCAAAATCAGTCTTTTTCTTTTGCATGTCTTCGTCACTAAACATGACAACATCTTTCAAAGCATCTGTGGCAGACTCAATCGCTGATCTCAATTGCTTTTCCACCACAGGATCAAATATCTTTTCAATTGAAATCTCATCATCGCTCTCTTCCTTCTCACCTTGTTCTTGACGATCCCTTAGTTCCTCTATGATATCACCTTCAGAGATTTTGTGTGCGGTTGCAACGAAATCGTCTTAAAGATCTTTAAACGGAACGTCTGAATCAGCAATGGCAGCCTGTTGAACAGCAGGGGTGATTTCAACCTTCCTGAAACAGTTGATGATGGTTTCTTTGGTTAAGATCTCCCAAGAATCAGCCAGTATCTTCATTGCTTGCAAAAATGAAATCTTTGGACAAGGCTCTTTATTCTCCAAGGCTCTGCATAACAAACGTACAATAATTCCTCGATAATGCACTTTAAGGCTGCGTATGACACCATGGTCCATTGGTTGAAGAATGGATGTTTTATTTGGAGGCAAAAATACAAGTTGAATGGTAGCCAAGTTTGAGATTGATGAATGAGCTGGACAATTGTTTTCTAGGAGACATTGATAGAAAAAACCGAACTTATCAGCATTGAAATTATATTCCAACTTATAGTTTGAAAGAATTGTTGGTAAGATTGTTTTGCTCCAAGAGCTAGTCATCTCTTGTGTAGCTGGACTTGGATTCACCACTCAACGAAAAGTTACATCTGAAAAATATTTTTAAAAACCCAGTGTAAAGCAGTCCTTATTAATAATTAATGTATTTAACTTTTGACAAGCATTCTGGATTTAAGGCAGGGGGAGGAAGGCCAATGTAATGTTTGTGTTTAGAATGTGAATTCTTAAATTAAATGTTTTTCAATCACAGAATTCGCAAACTGGCAAATGACAAAATGGTATTAAAGGTTATGGAAAAAGATATTGCAAAGCCTGAAGAAATTCCAATAGTTGGTGTGAAAAGATATTATGTTTATAAAAATTTGTGGACACCAACCCTACAAGAACAGGTATATGGAGAAATTGAACCATATAACCCTGTCGATATATATGCTGTCGATATATATGCTGTCGCTATTAAAGCTATTCAGGTTTGGGTCGTAAAAGGGTGGGGGTAAAATTAACCCCTACCTTTATTTTGATTGGTAAGGTGTATGAACTTGAAACTTGGCAGCTCAATTTCAACTCAATTTTAACAAAAACATAATATCTATATCTAATATGATATAATTTTTTGCTGATATCAACATATTTCAACGCAATTGGAAATTTTTAACAATTTTGATAATATCTGACTTCTTGTGGCCTTTTTTCAGAATGTTTCAGATAGTTTCTTTGAAAAATTCCAAAAAATATTTTTTTTTCCCTGTAAAATCTTATGTCGCTGAAAAAAATTACATTCCTTTTCAAACTACATTGACTTAGCTGTTATATAGATACAGTCAAATAAATACAGAAAATTATGACTGTGATGCCTGTTATGACATCACATTTGCTTATATCAGCATTTTTAGACAAAATTCCATAAAATAAGAAGACACTACATTGCATATGAAGACAAAAAAAAGCAGAAATAAAAAAGAATAACAGAAGGAAAAAAGAAACAATGCTTCAAATGAATAAAAAAAAAAAAAAAAAATTTTTTTGATACTTTTTGTTACCTCCTTCAACAAAAACAATAAAAACATTTCTAGGAAGTTTAGCCACAAAATTATTGCTGTTATTTAATTCTTATAGACATGAGAAGTCGGAAAGTTTCAGCTCAAAAGCTTCAACCAAAGAAAAATAATCAGCAAAAGCCTAACTGGGTGTAAATTCAAAAAACCTTTTCACTTTGTATATTCTTGTTGCAATGGAACTTTTAACTTTCTACAGCGATTTTGTACAGGTTCTGCAGTCAATTGCTAAACCTATTTAAAATATTTATAGCCTAAACTCTATTTTTATTTTAAATTCTTTAATTTTTAGTTTTTCTAAAGAAATTTTTACAACATATCTAATTTTTCAGTTAAAATATTATTCAAATATAAAATAATCATATTTTAGAAATATTTGCTACGTAAATGGACCCTTAGATAGAAAAAAGTTTGAGAAAAGTTGTCACACGAGATCAAGATTTTTGTATGAGATAGAGAAAATTTTGAGATAAAGAAGTTTGAGATAAAGAAATAAAAATAGCAGAGAGAGTTCACAAATGTTCAAGGGACTGAGTTTTTTGTTTGAGATAGAGAAAAATTTGAGATAGAGAGTAGACGAGATAGAGAGAGTCCACTGTATCTTCATGATAATATAATGTAGTTCATTTGTAAAATAAAATCTTAATTAGAGAGAGCTGACGAAGAAATAGGTAAATATTTATTAAATCAATCATATAAATAAAAAATTTGATATATTATACAATGCACATTTTATAAAAAAGTTTGGAAATTAATGTTAATCTATAAAGAAATTAATAATTTGTTTCATTGCAATAGAATGTTTCATAATTCAAGAATCAAGTTAGACAATAATTTTAATAAAATGCTTAGAAATTATAAAATTATACTTTAAGAAAAAAACTTTAAGAAAAATTTTTCAAATGAAGCCTCAAAAACGCTTTTATCTGAACTTCATTTTTACAATTTTTTAAAAGACTTAATTAAACTTGAGGAATTTTAAATTAAATCAGAATTATGATGCAACAGCACTGTTTTTACACTAATTGGTGTTAATTTTTTATGGTAATTTATACATGTATTGTCTCAATTTCAAATATAACTTTAAAAAATTTATATTGGACTAACAATTATCTTATTATATTTAAATTTTTTATAAAGGCTAAAAATCAAAAAGTGACTATCAAGACTGACAATCAACTTCAACCTTATGGCTGATGAGACAACAATGAGGTGGAAGCAGGATGTCCTATGCTAGTTTTGAAGCTGATACTCACGCTAGGAGCTGAGCAGATATGCTGCGAGGTTAACCTCAAATAATGTTTAATTTTACATAAAATGTGACTATATTTTGCTAATATAATTGCTACATTAAAATTTTAAATAAAAACTTATTAAATTAATATTTTCAGTCAATTATCGCCTCAATTACCTCCAAAATCAGGCAAACAAGACTTTTTTCAAAAATCTTTGTCATGTCATTGCTACGTTAACTTTTCTTCGACTTAATACAAAAACTAAAAAAAACAAAAAAGAGAATCAAATTATTAAAATGATGATTTTTGCCTTGTTTACTCAAATTTTAGTGGGAATATGAATGTTCCAGAAAATCTGGAACAGGCCTTTCTTTTCGTATCCTTGAGATTTTATCATGCAAAAAACAGTTAATTAATAGATTCAGAAAAAAAAACAAATTTTTTATTGAGCTATACCTTGTTTACCCCAAAATCAACCCCACAAGAACTTTTTTTCAAAACTCCAGTTTTGTCATGACACTTACCTCATTAGCCCCAACTTCATTAAAGATTTCAAAAATCTAATGAACAGAATATAACATTCTCTCTCTCTCTCTCTCATTAACAAATAAATTAATCATGTCAATACTCACCAAATAACTCTTCAATAAAATATAAAAATAGAAATTTTTTCATTACGTATTGTTCAGAGGCTATGGATAACTTAATAAATAATTATACTATTTCAAATATCAAACTAATGAACACATCCAAATATCACTCATTTGTTTGAACAATAAATTGGCCTAAAAATCACATTGCAATGAATATCTCATTACAATAAAAACCACATTGAAATGAAAATTTGATTGAGATAGGAAATTTATTAGTGGATTGAAAATGATGCATGGGATAAAGTTTTTGGTGATTTTTTTTTTGTTGTTGTTGTTGACTTATTACGCTCTGCTTTGCGCTTCATTTGTGCCATAACGATTGCCAACATTGAAATAATTCATAATTTTACTCATATTTGAAAAGAAAACATTTGTAAATGCAACAAAAAAGTATTCACTCGCCCAAGCTGTTGCTTACTGCTTGGAAACCAATATTGACGTGGAGAATGACTTTTACATAGGAGATTGATCAAGCATTATTAGATGAAGTTTTCATCATTTTAAGTAGTTTATTCACCATTTCGAATTTTATGATGTCAATTTTGAAAATCTTATTTGCGATATAAAATCTTTCAACCTTCTTGTTTGAGAAAATATACACTTTATGTTTAAATAAATAGATCATTACTCAAAACAACCTAGAAATTAGTGTGTTTTAGAAATTAGTAATAATAAAAAACATTTTGGGAATTGTTTGCCGTCTTTCAAGAACGCTACTTTTTATATTTTTTATAAGGTTAGACTTTTGATTTTTTGCATGTAAATTTTAAATATATTTTTAAACATGTTTCAGGACAATTGCAATAATTTACATTCATTGTCTTTTATAAAAACTGCTTAGAAATTGATATTTTTAGAAAATATTTGTAATTCTTCATAGTTTTTCAGCCATTTTGAGTTTTGTGACGTTCTTTTCAGATTTTTTTTTTCAGTCAGATTTTTCTTGATTATTCTAGTTTCAGAAACTATAAACTTTGTTTATATTTAAATCAACAGATAATCACTCAAACACTCCTAGAAATTAGTTGGTAAAATAGGCTTAAATTTGACAGTACTGAAAGAGTTAATGAATTCAGATTCTTGAATTTCGCCTTTTAAATGATAACATTTTTTTAATAAAAAATAAATCAGCAAAGGTAATCTTGAAAATACATACATTTAATACATAATTTTTTTAAATAATTTTGTGGGTACGTTTTGGCACTTTTTCTTAAAAATATCTGAGGGTACTAATTTCCATGATTTCTTCAAAAAAGTTAAGGAAATCACAAAAATTATTACTTTTTAAGGGTAAAAGTACAATAAAGTGAATTAATTTTTCAAATAGTAATTTTTTTCTCAGTTAAATTTTTGAGGATACCAAAGATATTTATCATAAGATTTACTTTTACGGAAAGCTAAAGAATTTTTTGTGTCTTAAGTTTAGGTTAATTGAAGTCTTTCACGTTGCAATTATGTAAATTACACAATCTGTGCCTCAAATTCCACCATTAATTTTGTCTTTTTTATTTTAAATTAGATTAAGAAAATTGGATGATTTTAGAATATTTTATTGTTCATGGTTAAAAACGGTCAAAAAAATTTAATCAAATTTCCTAATGAAACTTTTTTTGATCAAAAGTTGTTTGTAATAAAAGAGAGTGGTAAACTTTTATAATGGCTTTTTTAGGACATTTTACTGTCATTTCTTAATTTTTTTTTCTTGCCAGAGTTAAATGTAATATATATTTAAATCTTACAGACCATGTGCAGTGATTCAAGGTGCCACAGTGCCATAATTGACAGGTATTAGTTTGAGGTTAAAAGGCAGTTGCATCTGCATAGAAGTTACCATTTAACTTTAGGTGATAAACCTAATAATAATCCTCCTGTAAAAAACTATAGCATAGAAATAAGTGAGTCAAAAATTAAAGCAGAAAAGAATACCACTTTCCACTTCATGACAATAAATGAAAAAAATAAATATTTTTAAAACTACTTTAAACCAGTTAATGGCGATAATATTTTTAAATTCATTATTATTTTTTAAATTATTATTTTAATTATCATATTACATAGTTATACATACTATACCTGAACATCAAGCATTGAAAATGATACCAGACTGTAGTCTTGTATAATTCCAACCATTGCCTCGTTTAACTTGCGGAATTTTTTCAAAAAATTGTCTTCTTTTTCAACTTGTAATAAGTAATTCAAATCCATAACGTCAGTGAAATAACCAATTTCAAAAGCTAAAAAGCAGTGAAGATAATGGATAGCTATTTCAAATAAATACTAAAATAGCCAAGTTTTCCACAAGAAAAATAAGTTTTCAAAAAACAGATGAAAATACTAATTTCATTCTGGAATTGGGAATTTTCATAAAGACTTATATATAATCATATAAATACGGAGTAAAAAAATACTTTTTGAGAAGGCTGTAAAGATGATTTAAATGAAACAAAAAAATTTTTTATATTGTTGATATATTGGTGAATGGAATGTTTATATTTTTTTATGAAATAATATTACTGGTTAGCTTATCTAATCCTAACACAGTTTTAAAAATTATTTTTATTAAAAAAGTTAATAACACTTGTTTTTGTTCTTGTAATTTTTGCTGTAATTATGTGCCATGACCAACATGAGCAATATAGTTTTCAAAATATCAAATTCAACTTACCAAGATTGCCATATTTTTTTAAAAGGTCTATTTTTGAAAGAACATTAATGTGTGGTAATTCTATTTGTAACATTGTTGCTAACGATGTCATCAACACAGATATGAATTTTGCTGAATCATTGCAATAATGTGAATCAACTAAATGGACTGCTGCTAACTAAAATAAGGGACATACAAATAAAAAACAGAAATCAGTAACTTTAAATGTTTTTAAATTCATCACCTGAGTGATTTTATTAAACAAAGTAAAAAACCATGTCTTGTGATAAAATATTACTCTATGACTCTAAAACCATACCTTAAATTCTAGAAATAATATTCAAAATATTTCTGACCATTAGCAAAATTGCAGCAAAATTAAAGCTCCGATGTTTAAGAACATTTTATGTAAAATTTTAGGCTCATCTAAATCTTTAAAGAAAAACTAAAGCAAAGGTTAATTTTAAGGCCAGAAAAATATTAAAATAATAAATTACCTTATTCCACGATCCAAAACCAGGGAACCAGAATTTTTGGCAGGTGGAAATATGGACCAAAAAATATGTTCTGTGGTCCTTTAACTTCAAGCAAAATTAAGAAAAAATATTAGGATTTAAGGGTTATAAAATAAAAGTGTCATGCCTTAAAAAATGAAAATTTTTGCCAGGTAGCCATATGGGTTAAAAAAAAGCATTCTTTATAACATGCGTAATTTATTAGAGATAATATTTCCTAATATTACAAAATTTCAGAGTAATTGGAGAGTAAAGTTTTGAAAAAAGTAGAAAAAAAAAACAATGATATTAACTGTTTTCGTGTCATAAATTGGGCCAGCTCCTAAACAATGATTTTATAGAAAACTTCAAAAAATTTTAAAACGTTTATTTTAGGCATAAAATGACCATATTTAGGCATTTCGGATCCAGAACCAAAAAACAACAATTTTTTCAAAATTCGAAGAGGTAGTCTTGCCACATTATGGACCTTATAACTTCATGCAAAATTTTAGAAAAATCTTAATGAACGGTTTTTGAGACGAAAAATGATCAGACGGATAAACAAACTGAGGAACGGCTTTATCAGGAGTCCAACAAATTGTACTGACTGCTACCTATAAAATTTATACAATGATCTCACTACCTATTTTGCAACAATGTTTAGAGCTTTATCATTAAACTATATTTAGAAGTTGGATATCTTACACGAAAATCAAGTCTTTGAAGCTTCTGGAATAAATTTTTTAAAGAATTCTGATGAGTAAATAATTCTACTTGTCCAGGACAGTCAAATAGTATATAAAAATCTTTGTTTCGAAGTTCTTCAACTGATTTGATAAATATGTCAAAATTTTCCTCTAGAAACTCCATGCAGTATATTAAACCACCGTTTGGTCCTAATTTTAATAACTCCATTGCATCTGTTAGATTTATTAGATTTGTAATACAAAAATCAGGTATAAATGGCATATTATCATTTGCTGGATCAAGATTAACAATAGCAACTTTACGGCCTATCCCATTTAAAAAATCTTTTACTGCAGCACAGTAGGTGGATTTTCCACAACCTGGAGGACCAATTACTACTTGACCGAATGTAGTTTTTGAAGACATATCTTTCAAATATTCTGAAACATAGATAAAATAATAAATTTAAAATAACGAATTCCAGGCTCCCAATCATCAGGCTTTGAAATATAAAACTTTTTTCTAAAATTTATCTAAAAAATGAAGCTTTATTCAAGTGTTATGATAGATAACCACAGTTTCATGAATGGAAAAAGATATCATAATTTAATAGACTATTAATTGAGATGTCTTTGAGTAAAAAAAAAATATTGCAAGATAAAAATCAAATAAACAACTAATATTAATACCTATATTTAAAAATGAATAAGATATTTACTTGATTAAACACACCTCTCAAATAAACAAACCCACCCTCCTGCCAAACTTGAGAAGTGCAATTTTTTATTTATAAACCTTAAATAATCAAATTACATATACTTAAAAAAATTTTCAAAATACAGCATGTGTGTTTTTGAAATGGTAACAATTCATCATTCCTTCGCATTTTATTGCTATAATCAATGACAAATGAGTTCTAAAAATCTATCATTTTATTGAAAAAAGGCTCCTCTCAATTAAATATTCCTCTCAAATAAAGGATTTTTTTTATTGTGTTTATTAAAATAAACTTAATTGAAAAGGAATTTCTTTTAACTGTACAGCTAGGTTCTAAAAAAAAAAAATCAAAAAATTTCAGCTTTTTGATGGAATTATAGATTAGAATAAAAAAATAACTCAAAGTAGAACCTTCTAAAACAAAAAATTTCAGCAAAATTTTTCCTTTTACAAACATGAAATGTCTTAAAATTTGACCACATAGAACCTCAGCTCTGTATAATTTCTAAAACTACAAAAATTAATTAAAATTATCAGAAATAAAATTTTCTAAAATCACAAAAGATTTTTGTAAAATAATTCAACAAAAAAATTAAATTAAAGAAGTACTATTTTTAGACCAAATTTAAAGCGTTTTTGGACCAACGAACCAGGTCCAATTATTTATTTGGAACATTCCACTTTGAAAAAATAAACAAGCCTGAAATTAATCAATTTTGACGGAAGTGAAATCAGTGGAGAAAAAACTGAAATCTTCCAAACTGTCAGTTTAATTTTTGTGAGAAAGTGCCTGAAAAAACATAATAGACAGTTTTGTCACAAGCCCAAAAGTTCTTTAAAAATTCAAACTTTAGAAATAGTTATCAAATTTTATAAAAATTAACAATGATACATTGAAATTAATCTTTAAACCACACGTAAATAATACAAAATTCTAATAGAAGGGCCAAGCATTATATTTATCTCCATACATACAAAACATTGCTCCATAACCCTCATAACCACCTACATTACTTGTATATGTAATTGATGGTAAAAAAGAACCACTGTTTTTATTATAGTCCAAACAGAAGTTTAATTCAAGAAGTCCACTATACAGATTCCAAACTCGGAAACAAGAATCTGATCCAACTGCATAAATAAAATTTTCATTTTGGTCAATACAAAAACCTAGAGGATAGTGATTATTAACGTGAAACTTGTAATTTACTAGAAATCTTCTCATTCGGTGATCAAGCAAAAACATTTTACCACTCAAATCACTGGCAACAATATAGTTTTCATCTTTTAGAAGTTTAAAATCATCTATGCATGAAACATTAAGTTGTTCATTATCATAACATTTGATGATATTATTTGCTGCCCTTGTGTCAATGTTAAAAATATTTCCAGAAGAACATGCTGCATAAAGAATTGAAGAGTTTTCACTAAATTTCACAGCTTCAATACCACTTCTGAGAAATAACATGTGACTATATCTACCTCGTATAGATTTATTATCTATATCATGTAAAAAGATTCCTGAACTACTTGTTCCAATAGCGATTTTATTTTGATTGAAACAACTCCACCCAACACAATGATAATCAATATCTTTACTTTGAAATAACACTTTATAAGAATTACTCTTGATATTACAAATATTTACAAAACGATGGCTCTTAAGCATCCCTGAAGAAGACACAATAAATTTATCATAATTAACAGGTGACCAAGCAATTGATTCAGCCTTATATCGACCCAAGTTGAAGCAATCTTTAAAACTAAGCACTGTATCCATAGATCTGTATATAATATTATACATATGAATATGGCCCTGACCATTTACTCTACAGAACATGGTTAAAACTTTACCAGATGGACTTATTGATATCCTATGACAGGAAATTTTAGTTTCATCCAATTCATCTGGTAATACTTTTGAATATTTCAAATTATGATTACATAACTGATTAAACAGTTTGCGTTGACACGTTTTAGATATAATTTTAAAGTTATTAGATGTTATAGCTCGATGATTTAATTCATTAAATAGCTTCTTGTAACTATTTGGTTGGATCAACGTAGGTTTAACTGGAGGTCTTTTAAATTCTTTTGTAATTTTGAAGTACTTCTTTTTGATGTCATCATAAAAATACCCGGGTATTTCACGTTTCATTTTGATTATGTTCTTCTAAATAAAATTAAACAAGAACTATTTGGATCTCTCAAATTAATGCACAAGATTTATGGTTCAAAATCTTGACATGAAAACTTGGACAAAACCCTAGAAAACCAAAGTTGATTTGTTAAGTGGTGGGGTACTGAACCCAAAAAATTTTTTTTTAATTTTGCTCCAAATAACAGTATCAAAAAAAAAAAATCTTTCATTTATTGGGCCTTATATAAATAAAGCACAATACTCTGACCACCGAACGATACAAAATATCTGTGGACAAAAACTTACAAAAAATCACAAAACTTTTCAAAGCGAATATCAAATTTTAAACTGATTTCATTTTTGAGGAAACTTTTTGCTAAATTTTAATTTGCATTGCAATGGGTTAGAATGTTATTCAAATTAATTGGGTGAAACTACACAGAATTTAGTCTTTCATTGAGAATTAGAGCACAATTCAGAAACACTTAAAAAGCTAAATTATAGAAGTTTATATCTTCTCAAATTTTTGTCACATTTTTCACCTTCAATTTCACATTCACTAAAATTTAAAATGCTAATATCTCAGGAAAAAAAAGTAAATCTACTCCCAAACTACCTGATAATTTACACAGTAAGGATTTACAAGCAAACTACCTGATAATTTACAGAGTAAGGGTTTACAAGCAGAAAGTCGTGAGTCAAATTTCTTCAAAACTTGTGTAATAAAAAAAACTATATTGCAAGGATGGATTACAATGAGTTACAATAAAACAATGTGTTTATAACTTAATTTAGAAGCTGACAAAATCCAAGTGTTTCCTTAGCCTATGATTCTAAAGAACACTCACCTTCTAAACTTAAAATTATATTAAAGATTGCTTTGTCTTCAATTATTTAACTTGAACTAAATTGAAAGTCTACAAATTAAAAAATGCAAAATTTTAAGCATGCCTCCTCCAAAAATTTTTTACGATATCTGAAATCTCTAAAACCAACATTCTGAAAAAAATTTAATGTAAATTTTTTTTTCAATGTTCCAAAAAAAAGTAATGACTGAGGTTGATAAAATTTTCAAAATGAAAAAATCATTGAAATTTAAAAATTTTTCAAACACGAAACAAAATTTCAGCAGAATCGGAAAATAATTTCTTAAAAAATATTTATTATCATTTTTCTTGAGGAAATTTTTGGCAGGTGGCCATATGGGATAAAAGTCCAAAACAAAAATAAAAAATTATAAAGTTTTTATACAATAACTAAAATGCAAAAGTAACCATAAATAATATTTTCAAATAATTCTTGAAGTAATTTCAAAAAAATGTTTTTTTTGAGGCTCTGGCCTGGAGAACAATAATTTTTGGCAAGTGGTCACATGGGGTTAAAGGATGCACTCTATGATCCTTAAACTCGTGTAAAAAACGTAAATAACAGATTTTAAGAAAATTTCATGCTTTTTAGCCTATAATTTTAGCCTCTATTTACCATATTTGGGAACATTCAAAGCTAGTACCAAAAAACAAGATTTTTTTTTAAATGAACTATCGCTTGCTTTCCTTTATGCATATTTAACATTAATTAAGTATTTTTTGTTCTTTTTCATCACCTCTACATAGGATCTATACAACTCAAGTATATATTTTACCTTAGTAATCCTCCTTATCATCATATTCAATATAAACATTTATTATTACATTTATGCCTGTTTCTGCAGCAAACATTTTAGTCAAGTAAAATCAGTGTTTACTGCATACATGTGCTGCAACATAAGGACCTTATCACTTGATGAAAGTGTACAAGCAAATTTTTACATCTGAATGACCTTTCTAACGCTAACTTAAATAAAGTAGTATAGGCACCAGGTCCATAAGACTTACTACCCAATATTAATAACCATCCCCTAGCTAAGTGAACTATCCGCACCAGTCACTAAATTAACATTTTCCATGTTCTGCTGAGATAAAGTTTATGATAACATTTCTAATGAATAATATTGCTTATTGTTTGTTTAGACAGTTCATTTCTTATCATAGTGGTAAAAGAAACATGAAAAAGCTGTTTTTTTTATAGAAAAGGCATAATTTTATACCCACAACTCTAATCTTGTTATATTCTAGCTTTTCCAAAAGATTGCTGGTGATTTAGGCAATGAATTTAAATACTTAACTACAATAAAAAAAGATAAACATAGAGTCATTGTAAAAACTTCAAACTTTTATTGCTTAAAAAGCTAAAACTGCATCATGCAATGCATTTGCGTAAATGCTTTATATATTACTGCTAACCAAATTTGATACCAGGGAAAGCCTTGAAAAAAGAATAAATCACTAAATTTGCTTGAAAAATTGATGTGTCTAAAGAGTAGATAATTTAACTATATATAAATATCTAAAATTAATAAAATATTTTTTTACATTTAATAATCTATTTATTTTTGTTCAATTCCTCTTGCTCCTGCTTCTCTTCTTGAAGAGCTGTCATTATATACATTCCAATAATTGTATTTACAACTATAAAAGTTGCAACAGCTGATCCAATAGCCCCATTTTCATAGCCAAGCATTTTCTCGAATAAGTAAAATTTTAAGAAAAAAAAAGACAGGATAGGAACAAACAACATAGTTAATGTATACTTTAGGAATGTCACTAAAACATTTTTTTCTTTCTGACCTAATACACGTCTCCCTTTTGCATCATCCATTATATATTTTATTTAACACTAAAAAAACAATATTTTTTTGAGAAATATAACAAAAAGTTTATAGACAAAAATTTTATATATTTTGATGCAAAAAAATCCACATGTGCTCATAAGTAATGTTACTTTGTTTTACTAACTTTACAATTTAGAACAGTTTTATAGAAATTAACAATGTATTTAGTCCCAATCCCGCAAAGACAAGAGACAAGATAAGCAAGATTTAGGGGCCCAAAAAAAGAAAAGAATAAACAACTGACTTATATTTGCTACAATGTATTGTGAATGACTTTACTCTCTATTCATTACTGAAAATGTAAATATATATAAAATTTGAAAAGAGAATATAATTTAAAGTAAAGAAGACATAAAAATAAAAATAGTTTGAATAGATCCTCAATCGTTTTCACATATTTAGCTCATAAAAAATTCTTCCACAATAAACCCACATGTTTTGAAAGTATAAAGTAACTGCCAAAATTGAGAGTCAACAAATAATTTCTAAAATTTACATAAAGTTTAATAAACATATACAAAATCCCTCATACATATACTTTTGGATATCTAATCAGTTTTGATCAATTCTTTGAGATCTGGCTTCTCCTCAACGCGACGGAATGCAGTGAATATATACATCCCAATTATCACATGGACAACTACTACAGTTGTAATGGCTGAACCAATTGAACCATCTCTGTAACCAAGCATACTTTCAAATAAATATGATTTTAAGAAAAAATACGACAATATTGGAACAAATAAGATTGCAACTGAAAACTTTAACAGTGTCTTTAAAATAACCATTTCTTTTGGACCTAGTGTACCATCACCTCTTTTAACTTTATCCATCATTATTTTTATTACTTATAACCTATTAAAAATAAAATAATTAATTTATCATAAAAACCTCAACAGCAATATTGCATTATATATAATAGCATAAAAATCATTAATTTAAGACATCCTTGAAAAACTACGGCTTTTGCAATCTAGGAGCTGTATGTACGATTGATAAAACCTTGTCGTCCAGGAAAAATTTAATTTTTGAAACTGTACGAAAAATTTTGGAAAGAAATCTATATATACATGCATGGTTAGATAATAAACAAAGGTTTTTATACAACATTTCCATACTACAAATTAAAGATACATAAAGAGGACAGGCATAACAACCTAAATTCTGCTGTATTGAATCACATAAAATTAAATGGTGGATTACCATCAAAAATAGAAAGGTATGTAATTTTAAAAAAAACTGTAAATATCTTTTATTTGACCATTATTAAATTAAAAGACTTCTATCAGAGTTAAACTATTATGATTTTCCTTATTTGATCAATTGATTACAGCTTGTAAGAATAAATGGATATATTCCACATACTTGGACCCTTAATATAATATACATAAATGATTTGCATAGATGTCTGGCACACACAAGTATCTATTATTTCATTGAACACACAAAACTCTTTAGAGTTAATAAATTACCTAAAAAAATTAACTAAATATGTAAATTACAACCTCTTTCATTTTGTTAACTGACTTTGTTGTAACAATATTTAGCTAAAAAAAAAAAAACAGATTTCAGTTGAATCCAAACAAACTGTAATAACCAAACAGTTTAGAAATAGTGGTATAAAATAATCCCTGTAAAACTATATCTATGTGTAATCATTGATAAAATCTGTCTTTTATACCCCTTATAAGATTTAGCAATAAAACTCAGCTATTCAAATGGAGTGCTAACCTAGGGCACCAATGAAAAGAAAATTTTATAGATGCAAAGCTCCAGACAGATTGTATTAGTAAAGATTGCATTACTAGATGTTTATTAATTCAGATTTCAGTTATTGATCGAATGGGTTTTATCACCTCTTTTGTACAAATATATTGGCTGTTTTTATATTTACTTGCAATTTCAATTCCTTTTCAAGTATCACAGCTCTTGGGATTTGCCCAATTATTTCGGTAAGTCACTTCCACTTGACACGGGTTAAAAAACATTTTTGGAAACGTGATTTCTTAAGTATTATTTCATTTGCATATGTATCCAATACATATGCAAATACAATACAACTTAGTATTGTGATCAAAGTTCATAAGAATTCATTCAAGATTTTTTTTTTTTTTTTTTTTTATTCTACAGAATGTGATAATAGGATGTTCAAATGGCTATTTCCATGGAT
Organism: Euphysa ruthae; assembly: GCA_035046665.1. NCBI lineage: Eukaryota > Metazoa > Cnidaria > Hydrozoa > Anthoathecata > Corymorphidae > Euphysa > Euphysa ruthae. Next base: position 3,067 of record JAUZNK010024224.1, on the reverse strand, counting down.
TTGTAGGTTATTTGGTCTGGTGGAGCTTTAATTGATGGGAGAAAGTTTTTTAGTTCTAAGAAGAATTTACTTGCAAATGATGCCAGCTGTTGTTAATTCAAGAAACGTTTTGAGTGAAGCAAATTGAATTTGTGGTCTTCTAATTTGTTTTAAAAGTTTGAATAATGCATTAGTGAGCTTTGCAGTTGGAGCTCATTTGGAAACAATGCGAAAAAGTCTCTATAGTAAGGAAGGTTTTTTTTCCTGACTCCACAGATTTTTGAGCCAGAATTTGTGTCTAAATTCGGACCAAAATTTAAGCCAAAATTTGGGCCCATATTTTCATCGCAAACCGTCTAAATAATTGGGAAAGTGAGCTTTGTCTGCAGAGTAACAAGCGAAATGCAATGTTCCCTGTTTGTGAATAAGTGAGTTTGTATAATTGACATGGGAACCAACAAATTGCAAAAATATTTCCAGAAGGGCCCACGTGGAGGGTTTTGGAGTACATAGAACCCCCATTTGCGTCTACAAAATTCTTCCATCCAAACAACCTGACCAAATTAAGCCAGCGTTGAAATAAGCAATGAGTTTTGCGCACAAACTCAGCGATAACAGTACAGTCGTGATAATCCACTCATCAACACATCTGATTCCCTCGCTCACTTCCGTATCCGTATTGGTGACAACGAGGTAGATATGTGGAGCTTGCACTACACGCATTTCAATCTGATTTTTTAGGTTCTATAATCGCTGGTGTGACGCCCTTGATTTTGTTTTTAACGGTATGGTTGTAGTTGATTTCGGTGTTCCTTTTTTTGTCTTGTTTCGAAGTTAAATGGTGGTCGGTATTGTTTTTCTTTTCTGTACGATGATTTAGCAACTTATTGATTGTGTGATTGGTTTCATTTGACTTGCTGCATCACTTGCTGTTTGTAGTGTAATCAATCGGTAGATATTCTTGTCTCTGTCAAGTATGTCGGCTTCATTTAGAATTCTTGATTAGATTCTTGGTAGGCTAGGTTGCATATACCTGTAGTCAATCTCTGTGCGATCATTTCATCCGCCAAACTTAATTTCTGTTCACTGGTGTATGTTATAGCTATTTCGCATAAATTCGCTTGTGATTTCAATCTTGCGATAAAGTTCGTTATCGATTCACTCTCATCCTGATATGATTTTCCGAAGTTCATTTGGTGTGCTTCTTTGTGTATGGTTGGTACAGCAAATGAGTTTATGTGGTTGATAAGGTCTTTTTCAGCAAATGAAGGTCTGATCAACTCGTTTGTACCTATGAAATCAAAAAGTAGTATTTTTACGTCCGTGGAACATGCTGCGGCTAGTTATCGCCATATTTCTTTTTCCACCGATAGTGATACCATTCGCTTGTATCTTTTCCAGGAGTCAAATTTCTGCTTGGAATGTTTTTATTTGTTTAAGTAAGTAAGTAAGTATTTATTCTGCCACTAACAATTTTCTGCCACAAACATATTTCTTATGTTCTTTCAGGGTGTTAAGTATACGCCCGAATATATCATTCATTATTGGCATGTTGTCTTTCTCGGTCCGGAACTTAAAAATTTTGGACAGAGTTCCCTGCTAAGTCGACTTTAATTCTTTGTAAAGAGAGTGTGGTTAGTTGCTTGCAGTATCCCTTGCTTGTTGAGGATATTTAGTTACGTCATTCGTCTTAAATGGTTTTTTTTTTTTTTTGTGTTTTTTGAAAAGTACGTTTGGTAAGCGATGAAAAGGAATTTTCAATGCTACCGTCACTCTCCACTCATCGACCCTACTGCCAGTGCCATGCAATGGAAATGTGGATAATAAATAACTTAGTATGAAATAAGAGTCTATGTGCTCCGTCGATAACTACTTGTATTACAATGATCTCCTATCTCATGGACACATGTCCCATGAATATATGTACAATACTTACATACTATACAATGTTAACAAAAACTATTTAAAAAAAGTAAAAAGCACGTAATATCGAAAATCTTGAAAGTACAGTCAAATAGCTCAACATTAAAAAAAATATTGAGTTGGTTGTAAAAAAAAGGGTTCTATGATAATTCCTCTGGATAATTACCACGGGATTACTGTCCCTAGAAAATTGTGACCATGAAAAAATTGCCTCCCGGATAATTTCCCCCCAGGAAAATTACCTCCGGAAAATTTCCCCAGACAATGCCCCACTAAGACAATTTCCCCGGACAGTTTCTCCCAGATACCTGCCCCTAGGATAATTGGCAACCCAGATAATTTCACCACGGACAATCCTACCCTTAGATAGTTGCCCCTAAGGATAATTGATCCCCAATAAATGATTAGTCAAAAAATAAATATATAAATACAATTTTTTAAGTAGATTAAAAACTATTTATCGTAAAATGAACCAACCAATTAAAATAACATATTATCATGTTATTTAGTTGACTTTTGTAAAGGTTTTATTTGGAAAAGAAGGAAATACAATATTGTAACCAAAAGAAGATTATATATGTTTCACTGTTCTTAAGATCTAAAAACTTAATTTGTGCACGCAAATAATCTTCTATTTGGTGATTCGAATAATCGTCAACGATTTGGATTATGCGTTGATTGCAATAAACATAACGTCTTCTTGGAGTGGACGTACATCTCCTCCTTGATTTTTCAAAATTTTCACTCGAAAAATGCTTTCTTCCTTTTCAAGATCTCCAGAAAATTCCAAAAAGTAGCGTGGTAAGATGCTACATTGGCTTGAAAACCACTGTGCCACCCTTCAATGCTATTATTGATACACGAAAGCTCTTCCAAAATTCTATTTTAAATAACGATGCCCGCCTTTGTGAATTCCTACTGAACCTGTGTCCTCAAAATATTTAAGGACATCGTCTGCAATCCTGATATAGTTTTGCCTTAGCTGTATCAAATGCAAGCACAACATTGGTTGGAGGAACAAACGCAACGGGAGGAATCATTCTCAAGTGTACTTGGAAATCTTAATCGTTGTTGTATTGTTTCACAAGATTTGCAGTATCGCTACGTATCAAAAAGCTTTTTTGCTAAAATCTGTGTACACATACTTCATTTTAGATCGGAAGAG
>JAUZNK010024213.1:0-20068 GCA_035046665.1 Euphysa ruthae | reverse complement strand
CATATATATATATCAGCTTCGAACCTAGTACTAGAGATGACACCTTCTTAGTGCACGCTTTTGAGGCTGAGCGTAACCGAGTGCGAAATTTAAATCGAACGCAATTGTTCGAAATTGCTTTTCTCCGAAAGTTCGTTACCACAAGTGGTATGAACTGCGAGACGTCAGTCTGATTCCAACAATAATGACAATCAACTTCAACCTTAGGCGTGGCTGATGAGACCACAATGAGGTGGAAACAGGCTGTCCTATGCTAGGTTCGAAGCTGATACTCTCGCTAGGAATTGAACATATATATGTTGCGAGATTAATCTCAAATGATATTTTATTTTACATATTATATCACTAGCACTGGAAATGACACCTTCTTATATTTGTGATTAAATTTTTCATATTTTATATATTTAAACAACTGGTGTTTTGTCCATATGCGTAGGCTAAAGGTTAAACAATGTAAAGTTACAGCTCCCATTAAGATACAGTTTTATAATATATATTTAAGTGTAGCTATCTTCATATTACCATACTTTTAAAGAACTCGCTTAGCATTCGAGTTGTACGGAGATCGATGCCCCGGTCCTCCAAATTTCTTATTACTTTTTTGAATTTATTTTTAAATGCACGAGTTAGCCAAATCTTGGCGGGTATACCGCTAGGTAAGGATGGTCTTAAAGTTACTGCAACAACCTTTTTCCTTTTTTATGTAAAAAGATAATGATGAAAAAACCTCCCTGTTACGTTGGAAGCTTACCTGGTTCGCTGCCTAGCTTGCTTCACCCACATCACACATCAAAGTTTCAAAGAACAGAACCTGCTGCTCGTCTGCTATTACAGTAACTCATAAGCTTAAAATTGTTAATGAAAATTTAAACATTGCTAATGATTTAGGCAATATTGATTTTTTGCACGATAAAAATGAAGAACCAAAATTTAAAAGTATCAGCACAAGAAAATTTTTTTAACGTCAGGGGAGATTTTTTGTTGACAACTCTGAGAGCTTGTTATTTTATACATGACCCCTACTATTACCCTAATCATAAATGTTTACAGATTTTGAAATTATGAACGACAATCAATCTTTTTTCTTCAATTGTATAAAATAGCACATGTATATATCTATCACAAAACTGACTTTTAAATATTAATTCAAAATAGCCAATTATGGTTACTTTTTAGTAAACATATTTATTACTGTTACTTGTGTCTAGTAGGATATCGGCCAGAAAAACAAATGCTTCACTGCAGAAAAAAGTTGTTTAACCTTTAATTTCTTAGTACTGGCTAAAAGACGTTTTGGAAATAAATGAGGACGAGCGATGTTCTCGATTAAATAGTTAAATGATTTTATAAATATTATAAATATTACTCTTTCTAATAAAATAAATTTAATTTAATTCTTTAAAAATAAATAAACGAAGAAATTATGTAATATATATATAGCTATTATAAATTACATAATTAATATAATATTTATTATATAATTAATATATTATAAATCACAAAACTTTTATAGATTAAAACATTTTGCATCCCTAATTGCTTTAATAATAGAATAAAAAAAATATCTTAATACTGTAACTATTACACTTTTCTCATAACATGATTGTGTGTGGATACAAGATAACCCTCAATTTTTTAAAAAATTAGATTATTCCGAATTCTTTAGATTTCGCTCGTCTCAGAAATTTACATAATTTAATTCGGTTTCTTCAAACCTAGATTATTTTTTTTAATATTGTAATACCTGTAGGCAATTTTTTTCAAATATCTTAGCTTTTTCGAAGAGAATTTTTTAGATGTTTTCATCCAAGAACCTTCAATATATCGAAGTAATATTTTTAGGTATATATTTCTTCATAGTGATACAAAAATGTGACTAGAAAATATAATTCGTCATATTTGTTCAAACAATAACAGTTTTACCATCATTCCCACTGAATCGATTCCCACTGAACCTGAGGTTTTGGAATTGGTAACAAAGCTAGGTGAAAAGATATAGTATTAGTAGCAGGGGATCTCAATGGACATGTTGGAAAGGCAATGAATGGGTATAACAGTGTCCATGACATTTTTAGATATGTAACAAGAAACCCACAAGGTGAAAGAATTTTAGAGTATAATGATGCTACTGATGTGGTCGTATCAAATACAATGTTTAAGAAAAGGGATGGCCAGTTAGTCACTTTTGAATCTGGAAGTGCAAGGACTCAAATTGACTATATTTTAGCAAAAAAGTCAAATAGGAATTTAATAAAAAAAGATTTCCACCAGCACAAGTTATTAGCGTGTGATTCGGACATTAAGTGTTGTGGAAAACAGACTTTTTACCCCCCAAAAGAAGAATCTGGAAGTTAAAGGACCATGATATTAGCCAGAGTTTCTGCACACGTTTTGCTGAGATTGTAAAGAATTTAGGAATGACAGGTAAATGTTAATAGTAAATTGTCTTCTAGAAGCTTCAATAACATGTGGTTGGACTAAGGGAACTGTAAAACGGCATAAGACCTGATGGTGGAAAAGGTGATGTTATCAAGGAGAAGAGAAGGATGAACAGTCTGAGAAAAGTATGGAAAAGTTATTGTGATAGACTCCTCAACACAAAGTTTGGATGGGATAGGAATGGATTGCCACCGCCTGAACAAATTGCTGACTCAGCTTTGAGGATAGAGAGAGATTGGATAGAATTCGCTTTGTCTAAAATGAAAAGTAAGAAAGCTGCCGGGCCATCAGGAATAGTTTCAGAAATGCTCAAGGCCTCTGGTGAGTCTGATATTGATTTGCTAACAGATTTAGTCAACACAATAGTAAGTGAAGGTGTAATCCCAACTGATTGGGAAACTAGTTCAATTGTAAATTGCTATAAAGAAAAGGGGAATGCTCTAGAGAGAAGCAACTACAGGGGACTCAAATTGCTTGACCAGGTGATGAAGGTTTTGGAAAGGGTAATGAAGAGGCTAATTAGAGAAAGTAACAATACTGATGCTATGCAATTTGGGTTCATGAAAGGGAAGGGTACTACTGATGCAATTTTTACAAATAGTAGGCAGCTTCAGAAAAAGTATCTCCAAAGGAATAAGAAAATGTATGCTGCATTTATTGACTTAGAAAAGGCTTTTGAAAGTCCGACGAGAGGTGATATGGTGGGCAATGAGGAAATTAGGAGTTGAAGAATGGATTATCTAAGTTGTGAAATCCATTTGCTTTTGCTTTTCATAATGGTGCTAGAAGCTTTATCACAGGAATTTAGAGTAGGGTGTCCATGGGAATTGTTGTATGCAGATGATGTATTAATCGCAGTTGAATCTTAAATTTAATAAATGGAAAGAAGGGATTGAATCTAAAGGACTAAAGGTCAATATGTTAAAGACAAAAGTGATGGTAAATGGCAAAGGGATCGCACCACCACGGTTAACAGAAAATTTCTCATGGTCACTTTATAGGAGAGGTGTTGGTAAAAATTCAAAACATAAGCCTTGTAGTGGTATAAGGAGTAAACTGACTGGTATACGGGATTATAAATGTAGAGTATATTCTGGGGATGTTGTTTTACCTGGAAGACAACCAATGGATTAAGTGGTTGTAATAATGATTCCTTGGAGATGACAGACAAGTTTTGATATCTAGGATGATTAGTGCAGGTGGTGGTGCAGAGGAAAGTTGCATTGCCAGGATAAAATGTGGGTGGAAAAAGTTTAGAGAAGGGTAGACCAGATGACTTGGGAACAGGTTGTTAAAAATAAGCTTAAGCAGAATGGGATTCAAAGTGCATTTGCGCAGGATAGATTGTTATGGGAGAATGCCATGACTAACCCCGTCTAACCCATGCTAACATGAGAAATGAACGTAAAACTATATAAGAAGTAAAAATTGGAGAAATTTGCATCACTTAAAAAAAAACGATATTCTAAAGAGAAAAAATTTAGCCATTAATCTATAGATTTTTTTCACATTTCCCCAATTTCCTTTACTCCTTAAAAAGATTATAACCGTAATAGAGTGAATGATTGATCAGCTGCCATGGGCTATTACCCTGAATTTTAAGAATATTTAATTACTTATAAGCCTCTCTTTATTCAAGATTCTGTTTTTATATCTACTCCCAGAGAGGGAAACAAACAAGCGTCAACTACAGCCAAAATATTAGTAATTATTTTTATTATCGGTCCATATCAACCCTTTCAAAGTTAGAAAAGTAAAGGTTTGGGCGGTTTAAAAAAAAATTCTTCTTTAAATTCTAGGAAGATAAGCAAAATATCTATGTGAAGTAAAATTCTACATTAATAATGAACAGTAAAAGCAACAAACGCTTAGCGACTAAAAGAGTTAAGGAAAATAATTATATTTCTTAGTTTTAACATTAACATTTTCAAAATCATAGACATGCCTAACTTATCAAAAATTCCCAATATAATCCAAAATTTCAACACATTTGGGACGTAAATTTTCTTAAAAAATCGAAAAGTCATAAATCGGATCTGGGCCCCCGAAAGTGAACTCTTATAAAATGTCGTATGAAGATTCTCTCTCTAATCCCTCATGTACTCTTCTGACTTTATGTTAAACTCCTAGAAAAGTTAACAAACAGGTTTTGATAAAATTTAAAATGTATTAGGCGTATTCAGGTCCAGTATTGAAAAAAAAATTTTTTTCGAAAAATAAAACGTGTCGTTAGTTTTCCTTATAATTCTGCAAACTCATGCAAAATATTATAAAAAATATAACACATTTGGAGAAAATATGACGAGCGGGCAAAGGACGGATGGGTTTGGCTGAATTCATAAACTCCACTTCACTGAGATTTCAAAAAAGATAATTAGTAGGTGCAATTTATACTTATTTACCCAATAACCGGACTCCTAGAGTTAAATTTAGTAACCCAAAAACCAGGAATATACCTATTCAAAGAAAATAAAACAATTAATGCCTATTCATTAAAAACTGCCATGTATACCTTAACTTGATTAGTTTTCGCGAGTTTTTATTTTTCAAAAATTGAGTGAAATAAGCAAAATTTTACCTTCCATATAACTTGTGCGAAATATTCTCAACATCATATATATTAATATAAAAAATATTGTTAATTTGATAAAAATTGACATAAAAAAAGTTAATAAAAATATAACATTGTATTTAAAAATAAGCAACCAAAAATAATTTCTGTAAAAATCAACATTTCCTTGGATTTGATAAAATAAACAAAAAAATACAAAACACTTGGCATCCAACACAATACAGACCTATCGTTTTTATATTCTTGTACAGACGTGAATTAACTTTGAAGAAAAAGAAGGGAACTTGTGATGTGATTGCAATATGACAATAAATCTACAAGATGCGCCAAGTTAAAGTATAAATATTCAATTTTCAACGTAAATCATAGTGCTATTCAATTTTCAGCGTAAATCAAAGTGATATATTCCAAGTAGGAATTCTAATTGTCTTTAAAACTTCTCTTAGTTAAGTAAATTTCCATGAAAATCATGGAGAAAGTTACGCAAAAAAGAAACGAATCGTTTTAATCCAATCTGAATATCTTTGATGAAACTTAAGTTTTAGCAATATCGGACATGTAACACTTGGGACAAGTGGAATCTCAAGTTTAGCTAAAAAAATAAGCACTATGTTCAATGTTTCTTTATCCTAAACTTTTATTAGGAGAGAAGCTTAGTAGTAACTTAACATTAATCCGCTCAATTATTTTCATTACCACGTCTTCCAAAATTTAATACAATACAATTCAATGCAATGAAATTTAAAAAATTATAAACTCCATAATCAATAAAAGCAAATCATTATATTAGACACAACATTAGGTATAAAGGATACAAGATTCGAATGGCTTTAACTTCTATTAAACCAAATTAATCTGATTATAGCCTGTTTCTAGAACTATTCTGTCAAGTTTTATTTTCTGAAGGTAACGATCTCTTAAAGTGAAAAACTGCCATGTAAATAATTGTACCAAGGCTGTCACTATTGATATTAACACGAGTAGAGAAAAACAACCTTCTTTAAACTTCGCATAACCAACATCGTCTATTGTTTTCTCAGAGAAGCCTGCCACCGATTCCCCAGTTCCAGAGAAAAACAGTGACTTGCCAGTATATAAATACAATAAATACGAGCCAAGCAGTGGATCTATAGTCTGTCCAGGTTTTGTTAGCAGTGCTGATGTCCCAAATACTAATGCTGCTATGGGTGTTTTACGACGAAATTTTACAAAATCTTCATCGACAAGATTTGTAATAACAATGTTGCAAAGCTTGCATGTACCTTCAGTAAATACCCTATTACTGATTATAAATAAACAAAGAAAATACCAATTACTAGTCCCCAGACTCCAAGCAAACACTGCTAGCAGAAGCTTAACAATGAATAAACAACGTATTACTGAAAATGATCCATAGGATTTACAGAACTGTAAAAAGTACAAATTATTTATATGTGGAACAAGAAACGATAAACCGATTATAACAGCACCAGCTCTCGGACTGATCACATGTCCAAGCAAATGCTGAACAAATAATGGAAAAAAGTTGCTGTTAAAATGACAGTGAAAAACTTGTACTAAATTCATAGTAGCAAAGACAAGAAAGTTTTTATGATGAAGGACTTGACTGATGTATATCTTTGCTGCAACTAAGGATATTTCTTTAGGTTTGGAATTTTTTTGCTTGTATTTGTCTTCGTGGTGTTCCAGTGTTTGCACAGTGTTGTAGAATTGTTCTAAAGAGTTACAACATACGTGAAAACCAAAACAAACAAGCGCCGACAAACAGACGCAAAACGATTGAAAGTAAAATAAATCCAATTCGTTCCAAAGAGCAAATGCAATAAAAACCGATGTTGAACCCATGGCGCTGAATGCGGAACAGTAAAAATTTAATTGAACACGACTTGTGGATTTCACCGCTAAATCTGCGAGTAAGGCTTGATGGTTCAGATCAACCATTGTTAAGAACCCATCATAAAAACATAGTGCAAGGGAGAACTGCAGACCAACTGGCAAGATATGAAACCAAAATAGAAGAAACGACAGTGCAAATAACGGACCATATCTTGCAAGTGCATGTATCCGCATCAATACAACATCATTGTGTTTTCTCCTTGGTCCAAACATTAAATTACTATCACTTAGCCAACCGAAAAGCGGGTCATTTATTGAATTCCATAAAAGAAACAGTGCCTCACCAATAAAGAACCAAGTCCTGTCTATCTTAAACACTAAGGTAAATACTGTTACGTAGAATAGCAGAAATACGTTGTTAAGGATCGATATGAACAAAGACAAACTGCCATACGCAATATGCACGGGCAATATCATCATCTTGAAGCGCAAAACTTTTCAGTGGTTTACAAAAGGTGATTTTAGTTCACAAGAGCACCAGCATTATTTTACGTTTGGTTTTATTATAGCATCTAAAAAGTGAAACAAACATCAATTTTTTCTTATATCGTTTATTTAATATCTATATTTATTTTATTTTTTTACCAGAATGGCAGGACTCGAAGCAGAGGTTAGCGCATGTAAAGAAAACAACCTACCTCTAGGCACATGCCAATAAAATTTAATTTTAAGTGAAAATAGTACTGAATAGTTACTTGGATTTTAAGCATAAGTTACACCTGAAATTTTTCAAGTTTGATTTTTTTGTCATTTAACATGTCTATAAATATAAGTGAAGCAGATAAGGGTTAAAAACCGGTTTAACCGGTTTACCAATGCAATTATTGACTAAATATAGCAGGACATCAGAGAGAAAACATGTCTTAAGATGTTAAAAGTTTTAAATTCTCCAATTATTAAACCATAAAAACTATTCCAAAGGTAATGTCAGTATATAATCCAAATCACTAATGACTAAATTTTAAAATCACCAAAAAACAATATTTCCTAAAAGTACCCAATTTTTACAGAACCGAAGTTGCTAAAAATTTACACGTTTTCGTGTTGGTGGCTATTTAGGTAGGTTGAAGATGAATTTTGAATGTAATAAGGTTTCAAAACAGGAACAGAGACAAACAAATTAAAACTATGTGTTCATTAAGTCCTGGAACAGAGACAAACAAATTAAAACTATGTGTTCATTAAGTCCTGGAACAGAGACAAACAAATTAAAACTAGGAATATTCCAATTGTTAGCATTGATAAAAAAAAATTACTAATTTCAAAAAAACTGAATCAAACCTTTTTTTTTAGAAAAGTCCAAAAACAATGGAGGCATAGGCGTAAGCCCAAAACAATTGAGGCATAGGTATTAAATGAATATAAAATTCCAGACATCTAAAAAATTCAAATTACCAGAAATTTTGTAACATCGTCCGAAATCCAGAATTAGCCCCCTCCCCTACCACTCCAAATCCTGAACTTTTGGTGGTTGAGCATATGGGCTAAACAATTTTTTGAGAAAACCTAAAAAATTACATTTAAGCCAAAAACGAAAATATTTGGGTCCAATACTGAAAAAAAAAGTTTATATGAACACCTAGTTTTGAACAAATCTAAAAAATAATTAGCAGATTCCGAAGAAAAAGCTGTTACAATGGATGGATAAAAGCATAGACAAGGAGCCTGAAAATTGCCTTGACAATATGACACAAAAAACTACCAAAAGTGGTTTTAATGGAGGGTGATGGGATCCTCAGTAGACATTGTTACTTTAGCACCTCTCTATGAGAAATAGTGACGTAGGATTTGCCATTCATAGTTACCAATCACCTCTGCTCTCCTCCAAAAAACTACTAACCTTGGGCTGAAACTTATTAATCAAGGTCTAAATTTTAGACCCTGCATGATAGTGATTAGTTTTTAGCAAATAGAATCTAAATAGCCTGATTTCAATGAAATCTTACAAACTGACCTTTTAGCAAGCTCCGAGTTTTTTACTCTTTGATTACCTATGCTCCACACTCTTTATAATTATATAGGATTATTCATACTCATTTACATGATGTTTACTAAATAAAAATTATACAGTCTTCAACGGTGAAACAAAGGTTAAGTCTAGTATATTAAACTGCCATTAATTAGATTTAGTACAAACTAAAAGAGGAAAATAATTGAAATAGAAATTTCGGAATGTTATAATGGCCTTAATTTATGACCTTGATTATACAATGACCTGAATTTTATTTTCAAAATGGCTACAATTCTGCTAATTATCATTACAAGATATTTGTAAAATCAGGAACAGTGAAATGCAAATTTCAGATAAAGCTAAACTGGGCCCAACAAAATTCTCAAAATAACCATAAATCAAAGTAAAGACCTCTGTTTGATGAAATTTTCAAGATAACCAACATGCCAACATTTTTAGAGCCAATATGCAATGCCAGGGGCCTGGGAGCAATAATTTTTAGTAGGTTTAGCTGCATGTGTGAAACAGTACTCAACAGCACTCCACCTTTTTACCCATATTTAATATACTGAATCATCCCTCTTATTTGTCCAAAAGTAGTAAAAAAGAAAACATGATTAGAAATTAAAATTATTTTTCTGACTAAAATTGAAGTAGAACCCAGTGAATTTTTAAACAGTTATTTAATATTTTCCTGCATAAAAAATTTCAGTAGAATTGAAACAAAATTTCTTTCAGTCTTTAACGCTACTTTGTCCTTTATGGTCCTCTAAGATCACAACACTCTGTATGGTTCTCTAAAATCACAATAATTTGTTCTTATAGTTCTTTCATTCCTAAAATAATGATTTGAGACAAAACTTGCTTTTAGGCCTAAAATAACCATATAATAACCAGTATAAAATAACAGTACCAAAGAACAATATTTTCAAAAATAAAAAATTATCTACCGTTATGACCTAAGGAGTTTAGAGAAAATTTTAGTACTGAACGTTTACTGAGATGTGAACGGACAGAAAAACAAAAAACAAAACAGACAAACAGGCATGAGAAAAGAAAATTATTTTGCCAAAAAATAAAAATAAAAAATTTTTGAGATCCGCCTTTTCACTTTGAAATTAAAAGAATTATGATTTCTTCCTTAAAACCATTTAATGATGCATAATGAACAACACACAGCGAAACGTAAATATTGATAAAATTTCAAAACAACTACATCACTTCTACTCATTCGTATTTTTTTCTTTTTTTTTTTTGAAACAACAAAGCTCCGACTTTAATAGTTTTTATGAGTGGTTGATTTAATTGATATCACCAGCTCAACATATATTCTCAATGGTAAAAAACAATTTTTTGAATTCTGATTTTGTTCATGATAAGTTTTCTTTAGCAGATGATTTTTTACAAGGAAATATTTAGGCATAGAGTAAAACCTTTATCAATTTCAAGGCATTGAACATATAGTGTAATAAAAGTACGAAAATTTTATTTACATATTTACAAATTCAAGAGATTAATTTGTGTGAGACTTCATTGCTTCAAGCCATGTAGCTCTGTAAGAATCAACAATTAACATGAGGAAAAATACCCACAATGGGATGAAAACAAATATATAAGAAAAATCCACGAGCTCATCAAGTTTCGCACACAAAAGTAATTCAAATGCCAGCTTTGGTAGCAGCACAACAATCAACCAGACTTTGCGTATCTTTGTAACGTTAAAATATGGTGATCGTGATCGGCGTTGGTGAAAAGCAAGCGATAAGGTTAAAAAAATGATTGTAAATCCATCTAGCAACCACATTGGGATAAAGATAACATACCAAGACCATGTTTTACCAGCACTTCTATCAAGTTTAATCACAAGCATTAAAAGAAAAAATGAAATAAGTACCCAAAATATAGAAACACGTCCTAGTAGTGCCATTGTAAATATTAATCACTAAAAGTGTTTTTACTGGTAAAGCTGTCTTCTTCAGATTTAATTTGTTCAAACAATTTATCTAGATGTTCTTGGTATTTTGCGTGTTCGTCATATGCAAAATTAACAACGGGTGTTTGCGTAACTGTTGAGTGCGCAGGGAGAAACTGCCTAAAAATAAATAACCCTTTTCTTTATTAGATTTTTAATATATTTCTGCACTGGTAATTATCAAAGAATGTAAAAAAAAACTGAAACAGTTCCTCAAGCATTTAAAGTTGCTTTATTAAAAAATCAATAAAATACAAGAAAAATTCCACTTTTAACTGAAAAATGAAAACGTCTTCAAAAATTTGAACCTTATATAAAGAATATAAAACAATAAAAGTTAAAATCAGATTAATGTCAACTTAAATCTGGAATCCAAAGATCATCAACCTGTTTAAACAAGAGATAAAACCAAATGAATATCAATTTAAGTCTTGAATTTAAAGAATATGCAACATGTACACAGAGGAAACAAAACAAAATGAATGTTAATTTAAATAAGGTGTAAATTCTCACTCAGAGCGTTTTCAAAAAAATAATAAACTCTAGAAGTTTTTCAAGGAATAAAATATCTAAGAAATTCAAATTTTTTTATGTTTCAAGATTTTATTTCTAAATTTAGTGGCAGTTTTACGATTACATATATTCACTGCATGAGAAATTATTATTTACTGAAACGCTGTTTAGGTCTTCTTTAAATTAAGCAAATAAATTTCTTTCAGTTCTCCTATAGATTTAATTACTAGATTTTGACAAAAATGAATATTTTTTCTTTTTTTAATTAAAAAATTTCCTGGTGATTATTTTTCTTCCATTACCAGGTAAAACATAATTGCTAAAAATAGTTTTACAGAATTTTACATAAGTATGCAGAAGATTTTTTCTTGTAACAGAACTTAAGTACCAATTATATTAAAGGGTAATAATCTTTATAAAAATAATAACCTGGTATATTTTTTTTACAAAGCAATTAGAAAAAATCAATATTTCTTACTGAAAAAGCAAAGATTGACTGGACCCTCAAAACTTAACAGCATTAAGCAAAGTATGATAACTCTCTTTAAGTTTGTCCAAAGAGAAATTTTTGAAAAACTCTTGATGTAATTTTATAAAAGCAAGATAATCCATAATTTTAGTTTAGTAGAAGGGTAAAATTTTGAAAAATCAAAAAAAAAGCTGATTTTGAGGCTCTCCTTAGGCATGCCTGCATTGTAGAAAATAATTTCCAGATGACCAAAATACTCAATATATTAAAAATAACAATTCCTAACATAAAATCATGATTTTTTATCAAAAAATGCAGACTTTGCGGCCTTTTTGGGCCTGCCTCACCCAAAAGATATTTCAAGATGGCCGACTTGCCTTAGATATTTGGAATAATATAATCTAATGTAATCCAAAATTTTCGAATATTCAGAGCTTGACTTTTTGAAAAAAGTTTAAAAATGCTGATTTTTTGGGTCGTTTTGGGAGAACCTGTCCTGCCAAGAAAAAATTTCAAGATGGCTGACATGCTCATTATATGAAAAATATTTTCTGACCTGATCAAAAATTCCAACATAATAGGAGAAAAAATTTGCGAAAAAACAGAAACAAAAAAGCAATTTAACTTAAAAACTTCCCATCGAAAAATAATAAATAGAGCCAATAATTCAATTTAACAAGACATTGAGTTATTGGCTCAAAAAAAAAAAATCTAGAAATTAAAAAGATCTTGGTAAGTTTGAAAATGAAATAGTAGGGATTATTACAGATAAGAACTACTTGACAACTGTAAAAGTTTGGCAAAAGATAGTTTAGATGTTAGACTGATATAGTAGGCATATCAAAATTTCAGTGTTGGGATGTATGGAAGGTTTAGACGTTTTTTACTTTGAACTTTAATATCATGCACCCTATGCAGGAATAGAAAAAGTTTTAAACCATAAATAATAAAAATATTAACAAAGGAAGATGACATTTTACTTGCAGCGGTTGAGTTTTAATAAGCATCAAAATACATATATTTAAATAGTCAATTAAGTATAATGTTTTAATTTGTGGCAACAAAGCTGAGAAAAAATTGATGAAATGTGTTGAATGAATACACATAGAGTACAAGAATACAGTAAAAAAATTAAGGGCGATCCAGGATAAAAATACAAGACATTTCCAGATGAACATATGAAAGTTTCCTGTGAATAGTGAAACAATTCAAAACAATTCAGGACTTAATATATAAAATATGAAGAATATTCCAGGACACAGGAAAAAATTCACGACAATTCAAAAGTTAGCTTGCAATCATGGCAATTACGTATAAACATATTTACCTTATCTTGTTTAAATTTTCTTGTATTTCCGTGTCTATCTCCTCCTAGAAGTAACAATAAAATCACTATTTAACCTGACATATTTCTATATTAAATTACATTTTCTATGCGTATTCATAACGTAAAACAGATGATATTGATAACTCTTGCACTTGGTTTAGATAAACATTTTTCATGGCCAATACTCAGGAGGATTGCCATTAAAAACAACTTTCAGATTTTTTAAAGTTTCTGAGAAAATCTTTCACACAATACGGCCGTCTTTGGAAATAACTTTGTTTGCCGTTTTCCGATCATAGTAAAAAAAAAAGTCAGCAAATATTTAATATATAATATTATATTTAATATATATTTATTTAAGATAGTGACCTTTTAATGGACTCATAGGTATATGACACTTGACCATACCACCTGCTCATTGCTAAGTTAACTGTTTAATGTCGTTAAAACACTCCTAACTCTTAGTGTCCACATCAACTGCAAATGTTTTGAATCATTAAGTTTAACTCATTTAAAAGATGCTGCTGCATTAAATTATTTTTTCACGTGTCATGAGCTAGATTTGTAAAATTTGAATTCCGTTTTTTAATAACTGATTTTTCATACTGATACATTGCCACAAAACAAAAGTTATTAAGTATTTTAACCAATTATTCTGTTCTGTTATTATTCTGCTATGGATCAGTTCAGGCCATTTACCTTTGTTTACCTTATACTTTTGTTTGCTTTTTTCCAAAAAAAAATAATCGCCCAGTCAGCAAAAATGTTTTGCAGAAAAAAAATACTCTTATTGTCTAATGGTTCACATGTGACGAAAATCTTTTTTTTTTTTTTTTCCATATACTACTTTTCTAGCATTGATTTTGTAGTTCTTTCTTATTACATTTATTAAGTCACCATTTTGTTTTTTTTAAAAAAATAATTACAAATCCAACGTCTATGACTCGGCTTTTTTCCATTTTAGAGTCGGAACTCAGAAGGTTTAATGGGAAATAAAATTAATTTTCTCAATGCCGAGTCAAAATTATTACAACTGGAGAGCTTTTGCTTGAGTCGGTCGGAAAACAAAACGAAAGATGAACTGTTAGAATTTCAGCTTTTCCCTAAATTAGAAGTAAAATATACCTTTGTGTAGGGGCAACAAGCAAGTTCTTTCCAAAAAACAGAAGCAGAACATAGACTGGGTGACACCTCAACCTGAATAAAAATATTTAGCTAAACAAAACATTTTGCTATGTGCAAGTTCTAACAGTCTAAATTCATAAAACATTAAAAAGTTTTTGATAATTTTTGTCGGTTTAAACTTTCCCTGATATTCTTTTTAGCATTGTATGAAGCAAAAAAGGAAAAATGTTTTTAAAAGCAATTCTTTAGATTACGTCTGCTAGAAAAGTGATATTTCAATTTCAATTGAAACTCTCCTTACCTTAACATTAGTGGGAGAATGTGGGTTTAAACTTTATTTATATTTCATAAAATTATGATAATAAATATTAAAACACCTTGCGTCATTAGTTACCTAAAAAATTACATAAAAATGAAATATTATGTGGTAATCTTTGAATTGAAACGTAAATTGCAATATTATTGAGACAAATATCCTCATAAAAATAGACTGGCTAAATTATTCTCAATTTCGTATAAATATACAAAATTTTCAAAGCACAGAAAAGCTTTGGAAACAAGGAACATACAATCTGGCACAATTGATTACTCAATTATGACTACAACTTTGAAAAATGGATTTTCATTTTGAGTAAAATTTGACTGTTTTTCTCTACAACCAAAAATTTTAAAGTCTCCTTCTATGGCAATTATTAGGATATGCCAAAATTTTACACAGGACAGTGTTTTTTTTAAGAAGTGCTTTGTAATAACATTAATTTAAATTTCTTCTAAAACAAGTGGATGCCAGTCTTTTGTTACAAACCTCATTCAGACATTGAATATGATTTAAAACTTTCTTTCAGGTGTTAAAAACTTTGTCATCTTACATTACTATGGTATATAAAATTTGAAAATCTAGGTATAAACATAAATAATTCACTTGTAATATTTCTATATATTCTAAAGGTTCTGGAAGTTCAAGCGATGCTAGAAGACTTTCAATAGATGTGTGAACAATTTGCGCGTATGAAAGTTGTTTTGGGCTCTTCTTATATGAGTATTTATAGTTATTATCTTCTCCAAAACTAAAAAAGCTCAACTCAGTTCCATCAACAACAGTCGTGCCTAATAAATATTAAAGCAATCACAGTTAAAACCACTTTTATAACCCTCATTCTCTTTAAATTACTTACCCCACCCCCTTAAAATTTTTCCTTAGGATAGTCCTCCCTCTACTTTGCTACCCCCTCCTCCTTTTTTTTTTTTTTTTTTTTAATTATTGTAGTTGTTAAAAGGAGAAAAACATAAATTTAAAGCCTTCTTTACTCTGTGTTTCGACATTACCTTTTTTTCATTTTCCATTGTTTGTAGAAGTGTCAGGCACATTCACCTAAAATTTTAACCAATTCATGAAAAAAATTTGCCAATAATTTTATGAAAAAAATGGTGATATTATTTTATTTTTATTATTTGGATTTGCTTTAGCCAATCTATTATGGTCACATATTGTACTATTTGGATTCGCTTTAATCAATATATTTTTTTAACATAAAAGTAATTTAGTGAAAAGTCAGTAAAAATAAAACGTTAATAATGGTGACATCTAAAACGTTAAAAAAATGAAATTCAGTTTAAATGCAGAAAATCGCAGCTTATATGTAAACAGGGCTTTAATATAAGCTAGCAAGCTCGAAGAAACTAATGGACTCACAGACTTTTTTAATCAAATAAAACATGATTGTATCATTTTCTTCTAATAATGTAAATAAAACTCCAAAACAAGAGTGGAACATGGTCTTATTTTATTAATGATTAAACAAAATATTTTATTTCACTCAGGTAAACAATTTCTTGAGATAAGTGTTTGGTACTAGCAAAAGCAGTTCTTCAAAATAGATGTGTAAAAAAAAAAAAAAAGCACTGAAAGTACTGAAAAAACAAGAGTTTTCCACAGGTTTCACAAGTGAAATTCACTTCTCTAGCATCATGCAGAATTTCAAAAAGAAAAAAAAAATTATAATTAAAATTATTGCTTAAAAATTGTAACTTGAACAATAGGGTCCTCAAAAATCAATCTCCCCCTGAAATTCCAAAGTATAAACAGCCTAAAATTTTAGAACTTTTCAAAAATTTCTAATTTTCATTAAAATGTAATTAATTAAATCAAAATAAAAATTATCCCAATTAAGGTAGGAGTAAACTTTTGGTTACATACCTTGAGATTTTCGTCCACCACGAAACCCCCCTCCAACACCACTAAAATTCAAAAAAAAAAAAAATAACAGCTAACCTACAAAGCTTTAAAAATGGACTTTTATTATGGGATTCTAGTGCTATGATGGTTATTTTTTTTTTTTTGATAATATCTCTGAGTATTGATTTAGACATGCAGAAGGTAAAAAAAGACAATTGGACTCTGAAATTGGCATGAGCAATGAGCATTTTTCATTCTTCATGGTATCAAACAAATCAAAAGAGTCTTGGTTTAATCTGAAACATTTTCAAAAAAAAAAATTTGTTGAAAAAATTATGGAAAGCTTTATTTAAAAATTGTTAAATACCTTTTAAGGTTTGAAGGCCTCATGGTTTTTAACAAGCATTTGTTTTCATTTATTACATGCAATTTATTATTTATCATTAATAAATAATAAATTTATAAATTTATTAATAAATTTATTATTTTATGTCACAGAAATTTTAATGTCAGTTAGAAATTTTAGCAATTCAAAAAAAGAGAATTTCGGTGTGTTGGTCCAACTGGTTCAAGTGGTGTTACCTATTTCTCATTAACACACACCTATGCTACAAAAGTAATAACTTTTTCAAATATATCACAATTTCTGTGTTATAAAAAACTCGAAAGAAGAAAAAAACGTTTACTTATTAATCTTCCTCACCTTGGCTGTTGAGTTTTCTTATTTATAGCGTATTTGTATTTCTTTAACAAACTTGTGCTAGATGAGATGACTCTAAAATATAAATCTAATTAATAAGTATATAATTTACATTACTCTGAAAGTCATCATAACACCTGTGGTATTTGAGAAAATAATTGTGTTTTCTCCTGTAATTATGCTCGTCTAATAATCTCAAATTCTATATAATGGTGCCTCATTCAATAGATTTACTTGAAACTAGTCCTATTGTTATTCTTCTTAAGATAATTATGCTACTTCTGATAATCTTCTCTTTTCAGATGATTTAAACTCTTCTTTTTGGTAGACTAGTTATCAGAGAATTTAATTTAATTTTAACTTGCTAACTTGATATAAACGTTATTTAATAGAACTACATGAATTACAGCATAGGTTATTTTTAAGCCTGTCAGCGAAAAAAAAAAAAAAAAAACTTACCTTTTGTAATAATTTTCTTTAATGATAATTCTAATAAATGGTTTACTTATCAATTTATTAAGTCTGAGCATATTATCTAAAAAAAAATTTTTAATTTACTACACAAATTTGGGGTAAAAAAAAAAAAAAAACAACAACAACAACATAAAGGGTCACAGAATTGTTAGCATATTCTGTCTACTGAGAATTGACTCATAATTTTCAATGAGAATTAAAATGATAAGAAACAAACAATTAAACACACAGGAAAGCTTTATTATTTAAAAGCAAAATAATGACACGTAACGATGTTTTCATTTTTTTTTTTTTTTTTTTTTTACTAATCATTTTTCGTTTCAGTTTAAACTGGTTTTTTTTAATGCAATTTATATAGGTTGATTCTCACAAATATTCATGTAAAAATCAAGAAATATGAAGAGAAATATTGAAAAACTAGTGTAGAATTTGGACTCGAACCGCTTACTAGACATCTGCTTTAAAATCTGAAATAACAAGCAATTTGGCTTTGTTGAAGTAATTTAGCGCAATTGGTCATAAGGGAAATATAACCGATTTAGTACATGTTCACGTAGAGTTAATAATAACAACTTCACCATACGATATATTCAAATCAAACAAAGACAAAGTAATTTATTTCTACACTGAACAGAAGAAAACTTAATTTCACATGTTGTAAAATAACTCTCTCTAAACTTTATCATATTCCAAAAGTGCTGGTTGAACTATTGACCAATCTTTTAACTAAATTTTTATTATTAGTAATCTCTGAAACAAACTTAACATATTATTAAGCTTGGAAACAAACTTATCTTAATAGTAAGCTCTGAAATAAAAACTTATCTTAGTAGTAAGCTCTAAAACAAACTTATATTATTAGTAAGCTCTCCATTATATTTATTCCAATATAAAGCAGAAACTGGTGTAAAGTTTTCCAGAACCAAGTCTAGAAATGGAATCCTGGCTTTCCGTCCAACTAAATAATTTTTAAGTTGTGTATTTCATAGTGACAAATTCTTCTGTGTCAGCCTTCACATATTCTATTAAAACACCATTGCATATTCTGAATCACTGTTTCAAATTATTAGAGGTTGAAAATGTCTTGCTATACAAAGCTAAGTAGTGTTGCACAGCTACCATAGAATTTATAAATTTTAAAATTTTGTTTTTTGTTTGACTGGGAAACAGTGAAATAAGCCGTTTACAAGCAGCTAAATTACACCACGAACCAACATGGTATACTGTTTTATACATTACACTATTCCCTATTACTAATCAGTGATATTTTGTCAATTACAATAAAACCTACAAAAATATAAATTTATTTTGAAAAGTAGAATTCTCTTCTACAGGGTAGAACAAAAACCAAATGCAATGTAAAACCTGTCATTAATACTACTTTTTCATAGTTTAAATTCAAATTCATTTTTAAAGGTTTTATAAAATTTCAGAATACTCAGGTAGTGATTTTATACTTTCATTATATTAATTTATCATTCTTTAAAAGCAATCGTATTCTTTTTAGATTTTGTGCCATATCAAAGATTTCAGCCACCAAATTGCTTACTTTTTGACAGCTTCTAATTTTGCATACTTTTTGATAGCTTCTCGTTTCACATACTTTTTGATAGTTTCTTATCATGCATACTTTTTTATAGCTTCTGATTACGCATACTTTTTGATAGTTTCTGATTATGCACACTTTTTGATAGCTTCTGATTATGCATACTTTTTGATAGCTTCTGATTATGCATACTTTTTGATAGCTTCTCGTTTCACATACTTTTTGATAGTTTCTGATTATGCATACTTTTTGATAGCTTCTCGTTTCACATACTTTTTGATAGTTTCTTATCATGCATACTTTTTTATAGCTTCTGATTACGCATACTTTTTGATAGTTTCTGATTATGCATACTTTTTGATAGCTTCTCGTTTCACAAACTTTTTGATAGTTTTTGATTATGCATACTTTTTGATAGCTTCTGATTACGCATACTTTTTGACAGTTTCTGATTACGCATACTTTTTGATAGCTTCTGATTATGCATACTTTTTGATAGCTTCTCGTTTCACATACTTTTTGATAGCTTCTGATTATACATACTTTTTGATAGCTTCTCGTTTCACATACTTTTTGATAGTTTCTTATCATGGATACTTTTTTATAGCTTCTGATTACGCATACTTTTTGATAGTTTCTGATTATGCATACTTTTTGATAGCATCTGGCTTCACATACTTTTTGATAGTTTCTGATTATGCATACTTTTTGATAGCTTCTCGTTTCACATACTTTTTGATAGTTTCTTATCATGCAAACTTTTTTATAGCTTCTGATTACGCATACTTTTTGATAGTTTCTGATTATGCATACTTTTTGATAGCATCTGGCTTCACATACTTTTTGATAGTTTCTGATTATGCATACTTTTTGATAGCTTCTCGTTTCACATACTTTTTGATAGTTTC
>JAUZNK010024212.1:0-36797 GCA_035046665.1 Euphysa ruthae | reverse complement strand
TTTAATAATTTTAAATTTAGATAGTCTTCATTTTACGTCATAATTTTAGCTGTTTTTAGAGCGGTAACTTTGAACGTAGCGTCAGAGAAATATATTTTTATTTTCAAAAATTGTCTCACTTAAATCACAGAACCACCTATTAACTATTATTAGGCAAAAAATTGGGTTAGTTCAGGCAGCGGTTTGTCTGGAATCATTGGCGGGGCGGTTATCCTAAATTTCACTTAGATGCCTAGCAACAGCGTTGCTATAGCAACTTGGCATTAATACTGTATTTTTGGAAATAATATTTAGTATCGGTTTTAACCATATCATAGTGGTTTAATCTAAGACCGTATTTTAGGCTATAGTTTTTCTAGGGGGTTTCCCCCTTAATAAACTCAACATATTCATTGGTACCCTGCCTACCGCCCCACACTGATGACATATTTTACGGTATCGCTTGAAATGACAGTAACATCACAGTAAGTGACGAATATCCACGCTTTTCTCATGGCATGAAACAGTGATGTCAACACTTCAATTTTCACCAACATATTTTTCAAGTCTTATTTCTGCAGCGCATTTTTTATCGGTTGAACTGAAACACTTGTAAACAACTGCTACCTTTTGGCGTGTTTTTAGTTGTTCGTATTCGTCCGGATCAGATCGAATGCATCTCCCATTTTACCCCTTTGAATCATGGTTATAAAAGGATTTTTGCAATCAGGAAAAAACAAAACTGATACTGCTTTGGATAAAAGATCAATGTCAACTATTGGCTACAAGTAAGATAACGTAATTTGTTTACCATGAAATATTCCTTTTTTAGTAGGTTGTAATCTGTGATTCATGTTATCTTCACCCCCTTGTGTCACCTTGAAACACTAGAAATGTAATGACAACGATTAAATGACGCTGTTAAAGAAGAAATAAAGCTAAGCTACAAACTAGCAATACTCTACAATTTAGAAACACCATTTTATCAACATCAAAGCAAAAACATTTCTGACTGAATTTGTTCTACCGACAGTTTTGTCTCGAAAATTACTTTAAACATTACATCATAATCCACGGTGAAATAATTTGAAGGAAACAGAGAGTGAGAGTAATTAAGTCATTACTGTGGTAGAATAGGCGTAAATAGAAAGAGGAATATTTGTTGCTATGCAAATTGCTAAGAGAGTAAAAGATTAAAATTTTCAGAAAAGCTCTACTTCTGTTACTTATATAATTTTTTTCGAAAATTTGATTCCAGAAATGAATTATAATATTTTGTATACCACACAACAAAGTTTACTGTTGGCGTGAAATTTTTTTTTTTAGAATTATTGATTTTCTACTCGCATTACTGTTTCTTCAGCGTCTCGGTAGGCCAGTTTCTTTTAAGCCCCTTACCAGATTTTAATTGGCAAACAACTTGATCTGAAAACCGGTCATTGTACTGATTTTGAATGAAAGCTTTTGCTGCTTTACTAACGGTTAAATCTAACTGTTGGAATTTGTTAGTCAGATTATGATGGATGAATTCGTTTTCGCATATGTTTTTGAAACAAAACTGTTATAATATTGTTGCCCTGTCCTTTAAACGCATCCATAATCACAAGAAACCGTTGCTCTTGAGGCAAACCTTTTTCCTGTTTTGCTTTCTCAACGTAAGGAAATATAATTCCACCAAAGAACTCAATAGACTTATCCGTATTCGAACAATGATTCATGGTGAAGCTAGCTGAAAATGAAGCTAGAAAATTATATTTAGGTAAACTGTTTGTTGTACCAATGTAATACAACTGAATAGATAAAAAAAACTTCCCGTCAAAAAAACCGCAAATGTTACTGTTATTTGTCGCTTGTCATCAACGCTCTTTATTGGAACATTCTTTGAAGCTGAACATGTGCAATCCTGGTGATAGGTATAGCAATGGAGTTTGATCTATATTCAAAATAAGAAAATGTGGGATATCGTGATTTGATAAAGTATATTTTTCCTCTGCAAGGAATTGAGATAAAGGTTATATTTACAGCAGTTCGCTTCAACCAATTTAAATCAGAAAGAATGTTGCTCGCCCATCAATTAGTCAACTCTACAGTCTCACAAAATTCTTCCAAAATTACAAAAACGTATAAAACTCTAGGAAATTTTTTTCAGTTAATTTCCTTACAGAAAATGAGATTTTAAAATAACCTTTGGTTTAGATCAAAATCTAATACTAGAACCCTGTTCATACCTAAGAAATTGAAAGTTCCAGGAGATTGTAAAGTATAGAAAAATGACAATTTAGATAAAATTGATAAATAGTATAAACAGCCTTACACAAGCTTAAAAACTAAAAATTTAGTTAAAGTACCGAGTTAAAAATGCATTTTTAAATTAGTGAAGCTATACATAGCCAAAAAGTACAAAAAAAAAATCATTGTATTTCCCAACAAACACTCCTGGACTGCTATGGAGGACATCGTCTAACCAGCTAGAATTATTTAAGTTTCACTACGCTACAAAAAGTAATTTTTAGAAATTGAAATTTTGGTACTGATTTTAAAATAACTTATTTTTCCTTTCTCAATTTCGCAGAATTTTATATGGCATTTTTTTATATAAAAGTTTTATTATAAATAAGTATATATTCTTTTAGTTATGCCAGCTCGTGTTGGTCATTTTTTCGCTTGTCGAGTGGCTGAGACGAATATGTATATACACGATATGTGTTCTAAAATCAATATCACATTCGTTGATCACTCGAATTATCTTGATAAGGCTGGCAATATTTAGGAAGAATTGTTTTGGATCGATGGCCTACATCTCAATGAAAAGGATAGCCTCCAATTGGCAATGGAATTTAAACGTGCCCTATATCTTAAAAGGATTGCAGGTATGAACTCTTCTTTGAATCAGGCCAGCCATCTTCTTAATGTGTTGGGGAGAAGAAACCAGGTTGTTGTCAAAGGCACAATATCCTATAATGGTTGTCTGGTCGAGCGGTTAAGTCTTTGGTTTCTGTTACGGAGGTGCGGGTTCGACCCCTTTAGAGACCAATGACTTTCATTACCATAAGCTCAAATGGGAGCTCAAATCCGAAGGCTTTTTTATAATAAATTAGTTTGTAAAACTATTTGTTGGCCCCACGTTAAAATAATTGAATCGAAATCGGATTATCCTTTTGAATTTCCAGATGTGGATACTCTTCCGCACTTGTTGATAACACCCATGTTTCTTATATGACAATGTCCACTTTTTCCAAACCTTGTCATGTGCTGGTGAGAAGAATGTTTTGCATGTTTTGAGCGTTGGCAGTATTTTTACAAGTAGTATTGCTGAGATCCTTTTGATATTTTTCACATTTTCAACAAATTATTTAATTTTTTATATACTTTACTTAACTCCAATTTATATATTAATTTTATCATTAGCTTTTTTAAAACTCTTTATTCATAAAATCTTGTTTTTACTTGATTGTTCATTGATATTCGTATTGACACTATCTAGTTTATTTTTTTATTTATATGTAACTGTTCTGAAGTGTTTTACTATCAGAAATTTGATTCTCTTTGCACTCATATGTGACAGACTTTCCTCAATCTAATCAGCAAACACGTGTTAACTTCCTCAAAGGGAAATACACAAAACCTACGTATTTCAATCAAATAATGCAACTTTTAATTCATTAAGACATAAATTAAGTCAGTCACCTTTGTTATGATTTAACTACTAAAGAAATTCTTGATTGTTGCTTTGAAATGGTTATTTAAAATTAGGTTAGAATTTTGGAATCTTTTTCTGATCCTTAGTTTATAATTGTAAACAGCTGTTTTTACCATATCCTTTTTATTGTGTATTTAGGCGCACTGATACTAGAGCTGTTTACCTTCTGACTTTTTTTGAAGTGCAAAAAACATATAAATACCTTTACATACGAAGTTGAAAAAAAAATAAAAAAATCAAAATATAAAAAAAATATAAAATTAAAAAATCATTTCATCATCATTTCGCTATTTTTGACATTGTTTTTTTTTTTTGTGTTTTGGACATTTGTATTTTTATTCTCAACTTTCTTTTCCTTGCTCTTCTTAAATTTTATTTTAATGTTAGTGCTGTTAAATTTGTATTTTTAGGTATGTTTTATTTTTTTTACCCTTGTATTTATATTTTTTAACATAGGAAATTTTATTTTCAGTTTAGATCTGTTAAATAATCTGTTAAGTTCGTTTGTTAAATAATAAAATCGTGTAACTTCTCTCACTCACATAATTCATACATATTTCTACAAAAGAACTTTTCAAAATAATTGGTGCATTTTTTCTGAAACTTCTTATGCTAACATTATCTGGTGACACTGTGTCTAATCCTGGATCTAAGAAATATAATATATAAAATTTCATGCAAGAACATCAGCAATTGTGGCCCCCCTTTGGGCAAAAAGGGTTACACGTCATTCATTTTAATTTAAACAACATACTATCAAAAATTGAATATTCAAGAAGGATTTCAATTATTTCAAAACCATCAATTATTGGAATTACTGAAAGTAAGATTGATAGCTCCATAGATGACAGGGAAATTAAACTTAGTGGATACCAAATTTTAAGGAAAGAAAGAAATAGATCTGGTGGTGGTATTATTTGTTACATCAAGGAAAATGTTAATTCTAATGATATTAATCCCACAAATGACATTAAAAACATATTTGTTGATATTCATCTCCCTCGTACCACAAGCCTTTTAAACCTTTTATATCAACATTTTTTTTGAGCCTTTAGCCCACACTTTTCACCAAATTTATGAAGATGGAAAAGCTATATTTACTTTAGGAGACCTAAATGTTTATCTTTTGGATAATATTAACAATTACATTCTTGACAACAGAGCTCTCACTTAAATAAGTATATTGAATTTTGTTCTACATTTGGTTTTACACAACTAATTAGGGATTCGACAAGAGTAACATTAAACACCTCGTCTTTATTAGATCACATTCTCCCAAATGCTTCTGACAATATCACACATCAGCGATCACTTTAAGTTTCTCTTTCTGTTCATCAGCGAATTTTCTGTAAACGCAAAATTAATAGGTTTATACCAGGTACAAAAAATTTTTTTAAATCCAAATCTATGCGCAACTTTAATAACGACCTACTAAATGAAAGATTAAGCCATAAAACTTTTACAAATTATGAAAATTTCAACTTATTGGCTTTTGTAGATTTTTCTCATAAGCAACTAAAATAACAAACAATTCTCAAGAGTTGTTGGACAGAGAAGTTGAAAGAAATTTCTGATGAAATATTAGTGAAATGTTGGGTGCCTCAGGGGTCAATTTTAGGACCTCTTTTGTTTTTGCTATATGTGAATCTCATGATACAAACACTATCTGTCAATTACTTCTTTACGCAGATCTTGCTTGATTTTCCAACATAAGGATGAAATTTTTCCAAACTTTGTGAGTGGTTTGTCGATAACAAACTAAGTGTGCACTTTGGAAAAGAATAAACCAAGTGTATCCTCTTCTCTTCTAAAATGAAAGCTGAACAAGCAGATCCCTTGAATAAAATTTATAGAGGCACATCCATTAAACAACATACCTCAGTCAAATACATAGGATAGGATGCTTAATAGATCAAACCTTGAATGGAAAGACAATGTTATGTTTCAAATAAAATTAATTTCAAACTTAAATTTTTATATATAGAAAACAATCAAAAAACAATCTTTCTTAACACCAGCCAAGTCATTTTTTATGCAATACGCTGTTTTAACCTCACTTTGACATTGCATATTCTGCCTGCTATTTAGGTCTCAACCAATCACTTAAAATCCGTTTGAAAAGTGCAAAAAATAAATGTATAAGTTTTGGTTTAAATATGAATAGTCGTATCCATATTGGTACTGAGCAGTATAGAGTCATAAAATGGCTGTCTGTTGATATGAGAATTAATCAGGGTATTGCTGTACATGCATTTAAATTCTGCAGTAGACCTAACCTAAATTACATGTCTGAAATCTTTAAAACTACTGAAAATAGAAAAATCCCGCTACGCAACAGCCATCTAAGGCTAGATACACCCTTGAGAAGATCTACCATGGGAAAAAATTGTCTGTCATCAAATGACCCTTTATATGGAACAGGTTTTCTAATGAAATAAAATCAATCAAAAACTATAACGTATTTAAACATACGATGAAGGAGATATTTTTTACCTCTCTGGATATAGTTCGCAGACCTAAAAAATATAGATTATAATTCTGTAAAAAACCACTTTTTGAATATATTATTTAATACATATGTTTTTATTTATTTGTATATTTTTTTTTTTTTTACTATGCTTCAGCTTAATCTGTTTTTCTGTGTGATATATAAAGGAACCACAATGGAAATATTGTTGTGACCGATAATTTTTGTGCCAATCCTTGCCACCATTTGATTTTATCTTAATGTTTATTTTTTAGCAGATTAAATACTTATTTACTTTATTCTGTTTAAGAAGTTTTCTTTAACCGATAGATATGGAGGAGCCAAGTCCAGCCTTGACGAGTAGCGATACCCTTATCAAACGATGCTGCTCACTCTATTATCAAAAATTAAAAATTAAAGTGAGAGTGCTGCTGGTCAGCTTGAAGGTTACAGGTTACCTCGCCACACTTGGAGACTAAATTGGAAGCCAAGACGGGCTTTGTTGCTCCAGACTCTCGTGGTAGCAGAGGCAGCTGTTAATGCTAAAGTACCACCCGTTCCCGAGGATGATACGACAGAAACGTTTGCTACTGAATGATATGGGTCTTCGGTTTTCCTTAACTTGAGTGAAATCAGAGTTAAGTTGATTCCCTCCGAAACTGTTGTTGGAACCGCTACTAGAATCACATCTTCCCGTTGGTTTGTCAAGCGAATAGACCTGGCATTTGCTGCCACAAGTTTTACGATCAAGGGTATGGCGAGTGATAAGGCGCTGTACCTTATGCACAGGATCCTCTATTACAAGCAACAAGAGACAGACAAGACTCAGTATAAACTGAAGGATATATGGAGCACGCCTCTGCCTAGCCAAGTAAATGTAGCTAATATGCGTGCATCAGCGTTCGAAGGGGACAGAACAAAAAAACCCTTAATATTTTTCAAACTATGGATTGATTCGTCTACAGCTCACCGTTGGTTCGAGAAAGGTGCCTAAGTAGAGTCGCGGTCACCACATCATTATTCTTTAACTATGCACACACAATTTAGCCGATAGTCACTGTTTAGTATGTCGAATCTCATATTATGGTGTTTCGATAACATCGTATAAAGTACCGTTCCACTTCGAATCATTCAGTCTACCACCAGACGCCAACGACGTCATACTAGGCCACCGCACATTCTTTCGGAAGTAGCTTGCTGAAGTTTGCCAATAGTTTGACATCAAAAGTTAAAGATATAACACCGCTGTCTTCCAGACACCCTCTACACAGACGTGCGGGAACTATGCACTTTTTATCGCAAAAACATGCCAAAAACAGGATTGGGGATTTCGGTCCAGACAGAGCAGAAAATGCTGTGCGCATCCAAAGTCTTGTAAGACTTTGGGCCGAAATGGTTCAAAGTCTTACATAGTCATTTCCGCATCCATCACATGAGCAGCGATAATTTTGGCTGAGCAATTGCACCAAAGAACGGAGCGAGGAAGGAAATAAAGCCAGCTCTATATTGGCCATTTCTAATAGCATTCCTTAACGTTGTTCAGCCGAGGTTCTTGCAAATTTCATAATCCCACTACCTTCGGTTTTGCTCAGTGTGCTGCTGGTATACTAAGTTTACCATAAACCACATACTTGGCAAAGTTTTGAAACAGTGGATCGAGTGATTCAGCGACCGATTTCAGCATATAATGTCGCACTTGCTTGGTTCATATGGCTATAGTTCCGAGTTGATACCTGTGTTTTCAAATCCTTGATCCTCTTGCCTACACTATTATGATAGACGTCGCTCAAAATACTCTAGAGTTCTGACGCCAATACGGGAAGGCGAAGTAGCGGTTTGTTACCCGAACACACTCAATCTTCGTGTTGGTTATTAATCGGGCTACTCAAAAGCATGGACCGATCCATGGTGGAAGCATAAGCCATAATCCACTTTTTACTACACTGCCTTTTCGAAGCACTGGTTCACAAAGTCACAGCTGAGACCTGTGGCTTACCAGAATTGACATCCGTTGCCAGGAAAGACATAACTTCATCTAACCAATCTTTCCGCTTGTGACGTCGATTACACGATAAGTATGTGATTCGAACAATCCTTTTTTAAATGCTTTTCACTGTCGTTCTCTCAATTATTGATGATATTGAAGATCTGCCCGTGAAATTTTGTCTAGACATGTTGTATGGGGCAGGTGCAGCACTTTACACACTTTTTTTTTTTTGCAGCGTCGATCATTTACAGAACTTGGCCGACAATGAGTTTTTCTTTGGATTCTGTGCATTATTTACGCCCATTTTGTTTGTCTTCGATCACATATCCCTTCAACCTTGCCATGATCAAGGCGATGATTGCTTGTAAAGCCAATGGGATAATAAGAAACAGGGCGTCGAATGGAGTTAAGACCCTCACAATTTGAACCATAAACGTCACACCCAAGACTTCCATGTAGATAGTAGTGCTTATGTAATCTGAGGCTGGGTCTAACACTATTAACTGGCCCGGATGACCGACTGACTTTTCCTGGATATAATGCATAGTCCCCCAAAAGTGAGAGCCCTCCCTCAAAAATCTGTAGAGGCACAAGGCGATCCTTCTTTTGCATGCCTTAACTTACACGCGACTTCCAGGTATAGTCACCATCAGACCCTGATTTCTGTAACGGTTGGCGAGGTTGTCCTCAGGATTCAAAGCGTATTTTACCAGCAGTTTAGGGTGATTGTCTTTGTGATGCCAAAATAGAACAGCTTGGACCTTTCCACCTAGGACATTCGTGTAACACACCAAAATTTCATCCAGTGTAGTTCTTTGCAAAGCTTGTTCGAATGCCACCCCATTGAAATGCCTACGCAAGAAAATAAACTGAACACGGCTAGCTGACACCACATCATTCTTTCGACAGTATATTGCACTGACATTGGCCCTACTTTTTGGCATATATCACATGCCAAATTGGCTGTGCAAATTGATAATGTAATTTCGCAAAGGTATTGGTATTCCGCGTTGAACTGGCGGTTATTTGACACAGCCCTCTACTCCAGAATTTGGTGTAGGTCTTCCTTATCGCCCCATGGGAGACGTCCAGTTAGTTGTGTATGAACTTGAGAGACTTGGTTGGGAAACTACAGCATTCGTCAAACAATATAACATCAGAAAGATTGTTAAATCGATGATCAAGGGAAATAGGGTCCCACTCCTCCATCGGTTTCGTAGGTTTGATGCAGAAATAAACTATAGATGGTTTGAGTTTGATAGGGTTCCAAGCTAAGGCGGGGGTTATGTCGGTGCGACCCGACAAGAACGTTTTCTAGAGTGAGCACAACTAAATTTCGCTCAGAAAAGATTTCACGACCCTATCCATTTTAGTGCATTCACTCTAACCAGTCAAATACATACTTGCCCAATTGCCGAATTGAGATCAATGGGAAGCGGGGCAACCTCACTTACTTGCAATTCATGTTGCCCACCAGGTTCCATTGTCCAAGCTGCAGTATTCGGACGCCACTCGTATCCGGATTGCTTGTGTAACAATTGTCTATACCTAGGATACCTCGGATAATTATAATTGTCCTCAACAAGTAGGAAATCGGCCTTGATTGGAACAGATTTGGCGTAGATAGCATCTATGCAAATATGTAGGGTTTTTCTTGGGGGAAACTTCTCAGCACACTTCGGACCTCAACATTGTTGCATGGGAGGGCGAATACGCGATTATGAAATTACTGAGACATTGTTTTACCGTCCTTATTTATACTTGATGTATTAGATGCCGTCGGTTTTCTCAAAGTTCAAGAGTCGAGATAAGCAGCGTCATTTTCGCTAGATTCGTCACTGTGCCTAGCGCATTATCCAACAAACCAGACAACACCAGTTAAGGTGAAGACGTAGCTAAGGGGCAAACCCTCTACGTTCGCTCTATACATCATGTTTGTCAAGGTGCCCATCATCACGCAAAAAGTCAATCGCATCACGAACCGGTCCCATAGAGGAATCCTCACATATAGGCTATTCACTATCCAAATGGTAATGTTCGCCTATTCCTGCTGTGGCGTCTTGGCTGTTCCATATTTTAGACCCGACCTGAGCCAATTTTGAAACGCCTCTGTATTTCATAATGATTTGCTTTATATCTTCCCTATTGAGCCACTTCCCAAAACGATAGAATGTAGCACCACTGATAGAGTGGTTGGCTTTGTGGTATTCGATTTCTAGCAGATAAGCTTCTGCCTCATCCTCAGACTCATACCGAGGGTCGACTCCAGTTTCCTCTATAAATTGTTTATTAATAGCTCTGGTTGCAGACAATGATCTATAGCAAAACATCGCTCCACACTAAAGCCTGGCCATGCAGCCATAGTCGTGTAGTCGATGGAATGGCCCTAACTGCGAATGCGATCATTATCGCCTTCGTCCTCTGCTCAATGGTTTTTTAATCTGCAGTAATCCGAATTCCTTTATTGCCGTATGACGATTAAAAGGTTGTGCAAGGTATGTTCGGTGATGCTCCTCAGTAAGTCGACATACACGATTTTTTGCGGATTTAAGCTATTAGCAAATACTAATGAAGGTGAGGACAGTGTCATGTAAATAGACAAGAGTGCAAGTGTAAATCTACCTGAGGATAACTTCGCGTAGAAATATAATTTGTAACTGTAAACTTACACCCCATAGTCGGCAGCACTAATGACTTTGGTTTAAAAGTTTTAATTCTATTAAGTTTTAAATTTTAGATTGATTCACGTGAAAGCCTTGTGAACAAACATATTTTTGTCGTTAACGTTATCGACAGTGTTGACTTTGGAGCTACACTGATAGGCAAAGATCTAGGTGGTGTTGAAACAGGCCTCTTAGCGACCGTTATCGCAGCACCAGTCGTTCCAATCATCATGAGATTTGCTGCTGGGTACGGTTTCGTGAGTGCTGGAAAAAGCCTGCCTCTATTCAACTAAGAAAAAAGGCTCAAAAACACGTCCAGATCCGCGTTTTTACAGAGAGCAATCTCAATTCAATTGTAGAGCTGTTCAGCAAAGCGCTTGAAAATGGCGTAATAAATCAAAACGAGTTTCATTCGGTTTTAAAGGAGCTCGAAAATACAACGGAATGAAAAAGGAAGTACGAGCGAAGATGCAGAAAAGAAGCATAGAGCTTGAAGAGGGCACAAAGAAGGAATTGGCCGAGAGAGGGACCATGAAGCTCTCCATTCCTTCATAAAAAAACTCGGGGCCGGAAGCTCACTTTCGAGATATATCGCTTCATCTCAGCGTATATAAACCTAGCACCCAGTGCATCAAAATTGGGTTTGCACTAAGTATTTACTGTTGTTCACTATTGTTGGGAGAGATCAAGATTTCTTTTTTATAAAAAATATGAAATTTCAAAACAATAACAAACTTTAAATTTAAAATAAGATGTCAGTCGAATTTGTCGTGCTGAGTTACACGCTATTCAAACAAAACAACAATACATTATTTATAAAATGTTCAAACCAACTTATGCACTAAATAAATAATCAAGTTACATGCTTGTTATATTTTTATATATGAAAAATATAATAAGTAAAGATTAAGAAACTTAGAATATTTGGAAACTATTATTACCTGGGTGTAAAAAAGATAGTACGTAACATAACTATTATATATTTATTATTATTATTTTTATTTTATAACTAAATTCGAAACTCTCGTCTTGTGGATTGCAATTTTTCTGGCCCCAAGAGGCTTTTCATCACTTTAATTTTGTTTCACATCCCCATTAGCCAATCATTAAACGGTTAACAGGCACGTGACACTTTATTTTTGTTTCACACCGTCATTAACCAATCATTTACCGTTGAACAGGCATCTGAGTTTTTATCACTGTTTCACACCTCCATTAGACACCATTAACTGGTTAACAGGCACATGATGTGATGTGGTGCTTCCTTCCAGATTCCAGTCTATGCTCGCTCACATAGACTAGTCACCTTCGAGTTCAGTAAAGATATTTTATGTAATGGATTTCTTATTTATATCTCTCACTAACAGTAGTGTTGTATACTTGTGGTGCGTACCCTCTTATAAGTTCGATTTTCGGTTATCGCTTATGAATATATACTTTTTAACAATTATGGTAACGTATCAAGTTTTTTTTTTTGATATTTAGTTTGAATTTGAAATAAGTAAAAAAAGAGTTTGATAGTTGGAGATTATAAAGACTTTACAGCCCGTGCGCACCGATATACAGCCCGTAAGCCCCAATATATTATTGTAATCATAGTCGTATTTATGCCTGCAGTTATTAGATGAATTCTTATGTTGCTCAAAATTGTTTTAGTTCGATTTTCAATTATGAGCGCTTGTGGTGTTCAAAAAAAACGCCAATGGTATCAAGTTTTTTTTTTTTAACTTAATTTTTAAATTTGCAGTTGTAATTTAAAATAAATAAAAAAAAGTAAAACAGGATGATTTGAACACATACAACCGAAGATTCTGGTGTTTTAAACAGACATAATTTAA
This sequence comes from Euphysa ruthae, assembly GCA_035046665.1. Classification (NCBI taxonomy): domain Eukaryota; kingdom Metazoa; phylum Cnidaria; class Hydrozoa; order Anthoathecata; family Corymorphidae; genus Euphysa; species Euphysa ruthae. Next base: position 24,163 of record JAUZNK010024212.1, on the reverse strand, counting down.
AGTCTTTAGCCGATCTTTAAGTTTGGCTAACTGTTTCAATTGGTAGTCTGCCTCATACTCGGTCATAATATAGGTACCACTCCTGTCCTTTGATCATCTCACCGGTCTTCACATAGTGATTTGGCTTTATGAGATATCTCGTCTCAAAATTCAGAGCCGTCTTGCCTCTTTTTATCCTACAATGACCCTCCTTCGGGAGTGTAGCAGGAAAGATCGTAGCAAACCTATTCCAATCATCGTATGTTGCGGTGATACTCAGGATGTCATAGTTCTCTGGAGAGTCCGTCAATATTGCCCTGCAGTAGCCATTCTCTGAGCAGCCCATTAAAAGCGTCATTGGAGAGATATAAACTATCCTCATTTTGGAAAATACATCCATTTATTGCAAGGGTTAGGTTTTTTGACCGGATCCACGCTCTCTGCGTTCTCTTTTAGGGCCAAGAGCTGTGGAACGCCCACGCTCTCCTTGTTCTCCTTTAAGATTAGGAGAACCGTAATGTCCACGATCTCCTGGGCCAAATTTTGGACCAGGAGCACCAGAAGTCCACTCTCAATGTATTTTTCTTTATGACCAAAATGGCCGAGGTCTTATTTAGGTCAAATTGGCCCCGTTAGGCTGCGTTTGTTTTTAGTGCCATCGCACTTAATGTCATGTCCAAATATCTACACCATATTTTATAGCTCAGCTGCGTTTGGGCATATGAGTCACCGTTCCCCGCATTTAAGTAGCAAACAAGGATCGATATAATATGCGTGAGACAAATCAACTAAAAGGGGGTCTATATTTTTAATACTTCACAATAAGCTTGCTCAGGAAGAACAAGAAAAAGGCAGTTCATAGTAAGGCACCCTTAGAGGAGAAATTGGTTGCACTAGGTGAAGATGATTGATTCTATTAGCCAACCTCAGATGCTAAAACTTAAAAGCAAGATTCCGAAATTTCAGAGGTAGAACAAGAATTAACCAATAGATCTGAACGCTACTTTATAGCACGGTAAGTGCTTCGACCATCACCTTCCACACGTCAAATGGAAAAGCTCCCCGATATGCACCTTAAATTGCAAAGCGGTAATTGAGTGTTTAACGAGTAGGGTGAGAAAAAAAACGATGGTTACAAAATTCAAGTCAACAACCTCGTGACAGCTTTTCGTTATTTTGTTAAAAGCTCGCGAGGCTTCAAGGGGCAGGTTCCACCTGGAGCTGAAGAGGTCAGTAAAATGCTTCACCAGCTTTTCGAAGTTTCTTGAGAGCATTCGTTCTTTGACAGGGGTCGAACAGGTAGATCTAAAGGATCAATATTTTGAAATCCTAGAATACTACCGTCGCCACCAAAAAAAATCATTCAAGTTTTGACCCGATGAAGAAGTTTATGCCTTGGCTCTAAGTTTGGATAAGTACCTGACCATAAGAAATAGTGATGACAAAATTCAGCAAAGGGGAAGTTGTAATGAAATACTAAAGCAAGTCATGGACCACGGTAAGCTAGGAGGTTACGACAAAGCATGGGACATTTTAAACCAATCAAGGCGACTGAGAGCCATTAAGCGAGAAGTTGAAAATAGCAGAAGGCTATATCGCCTCTCTTAGAGACTAGATCATACTGAGATACCTAATAATGGCACAGACTTTCATTACTCTCCCCAGTATAGATCGCCCTGTTTTACCAGAAAAAGGGCACAGGAAATTACTTCGTTAAGTTTTTTTGAGGATATGAGGTGTTCCTAATCAGCATTACTATCCATACACCTGGTATTATGTTACAAAGAAGAACAATTTACTGATTTTTTGCGCAAAAGAAGTCCGTGTAATCTACGTCCACACGAGTAGACTTAATTAATAAACTCCTTAAAAATATAGGCGACACGCTCTCAGTCAATACGGCTACGATGTTATGTTCTATCGCAATAACTAAGAACAACGCTTTTTTCCTGGGTTTCTTAGTATTAAAAACCCGAGGCTGGAACCCATGTTAGTCCCAATCTTGTGGACATCACTGGAGGAGTAAACAGCTTTCTCGTCTGTATCGGCATTATCAAGAGTACAAACATAGGAAGTGTACATGTCACTCTCCTACAAATCATTCCACTGGACAATACCAGAGATAGTGACATAATCGACTGGAGGGCAAAAACACATGCTCATTCCAATCAATAAATGTAATTGTTAGAGACACACAGAGCAATAGCAGAGATTTAAATTATTCGAATCAGTATTCCAAAAACTAAATGAGATTCCCATTAAAAATTAACATTGATACAATATGCCGCCACTCTCTTCATCACTACTATAAAGCAGGTGGAGCATTATCTCATTACGTGCAAGGATGCACAGGCTTTTTTGGAAATCTTTTGGGTGGAATCAAACTTATGGCTTTCCCTGTATTGAAAACATAGTGCTCTGCCAATGGCTCAACAACCCGTTTCGGAGACTTTTACACAAAGGGGCCGATAGCAGAGTAGTTGAAGGCTGCGGTTCAAACAGCAGCCACCAAGGAAAATCTCATAAATCTCGGACGTGCTGGACTTACAGCTGCATGCCCGATTCTGTAAGTCAGCGTACAGCGCTGATAGAAATAGTACGCTTTTTTTACGTCTAATATAACACTGGAATGGAAGCTGTTAATAAAAAGAGCAATCTTAAAACTAATATACTTGAGCTAAAAGTTTTGTGGGTGGTGTCCTCAGCACAACCTGATATAATCAGGACTTACTACGAGCTCGTAGGTAGCAAAGGTGAACGTGATCACACAAACGAGATTCGTTTTGAAACAGGTACAGGGTGTGACGTTATCGTTCTCTCAAATAGCTATTTCGACCCTCGAAAAACACCTATTCGAAGTAAAATATCAGGTAGTATGCACTGCAGGGAGTATCCTTACTGGTGATAAATTAACACTGACCAATGTGCTTGTGCAAGGTCTGTTGTATGGCACTGCGGTTGTAATTATTTCGAGGGATGCCACAGTTTACTTTGATTGCCACCGAAGCAATAGTTGGAGCCGCTATTAAAACCACATCTACCCGCTGGTTTGTTATCCGAATAGAACTGACACCCTCTGCCACAAATTTCATGATAGAGCGTATGTTGAAAGAAAAATCTTTGTATCCTATGGAAAAGACACACTTCTACCAGCAACATGAGACGAGTAAGACTTAGTTTAAACTGAAAAATATATGGAGCGGTCCTTTGTCTTGCCACGTAGTTTTAGCTATGGTGCGTGAATTGGCGTTTGAAAGGGACATAACACAGAAACCCTACAACTTTGCAAACTATGCAATGACTCGGCTACAGCTGTTCGCTGACTCAAAAAAGGTGCCTGAGATCGCTTACGTCTCCGTCTTTAACGGAATAAACTTGAAGGGCTCTGTCGCATGAGAGTATATTTTCACACTGGATGTCGCTGATAAGGTTTGGGCGGCAAACGGTAATCTTACCGACCTTGCTAGATATGTGGGAGGCACCGCAATTTACACGTTTGATTTAACGCATTTAACGGATTTATCATCAGGAGCACATTGGAGCCTCATCGTTAATATATAACTATGACGCACACAATCAACCCGTTAGCCTTCCAGATCTCCGCATATTCTTTCGGAATTGGTTTGCTGAAATTTTTCACAGGCATGGTATCAATTTTTATAGTTATACCACCACCGACTTGTAGGCACTGTCTGCTCGCACATAGGGTACTCATTCATTTATTCAATTATATATTTATTTAAAGTTGGTTTATACATAGTCGTAAACAGTGCAATATAATAAATATTATCAAATATCAACAAACTTTATATTTTAATACATATAAAGTGATAATTACTTAGCGACATATACAGCACAAGCATGAAAGTCGGTTCGAATTAAAAATATGTTTTTTAAAGTAGGGCAATAAAACACTACTTTTAAAATAATTTGGTAGACTGTTCCAAATAAAGCATACTTTAAACAGAAAAGAGATTTTTTCCGTAAGTAGGCGTCTTTTTTGGTGATAGCTTTAACGTACTACCAGTGCGAAAAGTGCAGGGAATTTCTTTAATCTCAAATATTTCACACATTAACGACGGATTTAACTTAATTACAGACATTCTGTTTCAATCATAAGACGATAACGATGTTTTGTATGAGTACTGCTTATACACTTTAGATCTGCAAAAACGGCGCGAAAAAAGTATGAGGTGGCTTCGGCCCTGACCCAGCAGAAAATTATCTGTGTATCAAAAGTCTTGTAAGACTTTAGGCCGATATGGCCTATTTTTTCTCATCCCTCACTTGAGCTGTGATAATAATGGCTAGATTAGATCGTTACAAAAGTTCTAAATCTTTGCTTTATTTTAAATCGGTTATAAGTCTTGGGTCTGCAAATCATATACAATTCCAATATGTTGTTAAATGGTTTTCTGTGTATTTTTGTTTTATTGTTTATTATTTTATAATTTACATATAAAAAATTTAAAAAAAAAATTTTTTTGTTGGTCTATATTAATGTTTACTAATATTCATATACAACTATGTAAGCTTTACCAACGTTAAATAAATGAATGAATGAATGAATAAACAATATCAGGTTTCCCTCCAGCGAAAGTAATCGAGATAATCAAGACCTCTTTTGATAGCCAAGAAAGCCCGCCTACATGAGACGCTGTTGCCTATCGGCACGATGGTCTACGTTGCAACCAACGAAGAAGACCCAAAGGACATTGGTCGCCGACGTGCGACCGATACGTGATGGACGCATAAGCAATACACGGTCTTGCACCGAATTTTAGAACATGGACAACTTGCCCTCTACTACACTGCATTCTCAAAGCACGGGTTGACAATGTCACAACTGCTACCTGTCACTTACCAGAAATGAAATCCGTCGTCTGGAAGCTCATCAAAATGATCTTCATGCTTGTGTCGGCGAATACACGATAAGTATGTGATTTTAACGTTCCATTTATAATGCCCTTAAGTGTTGTCAATCCAATCGACACTAAAGCTCTGCCTGTGACATCCGAAATAGCAATGTAGTAAGAACTTGGTCTTGCACTTTGCACAATTTGTATTTGCAGTGTTGATCATTTCCAGGACGTGGTCAGCAGTAAGTTTTTCTTTGTCTTTTTCGTATTTTTTACTCCCCTTATGTCTGTCTTCGATCATATAGCGCTTTAACCTCGCTTTAATCAATGTGATGCTTTGGGTTGCTTGAAGAGCCGAATTGAAAATAGAAACATGGATGTTTTCTGGAAGTTAAACCCTCAAAATCTGGCCCATCAACTTCACGCGCGAGACAGCCGTGTAGACAGCATTGCTTATCTAACCACTGAGGCTAAGGTCTACCGCGACCAACTGGTCTGGAGGCGCGATTGTTTATCTCTTTACACAATACATGGCCCTCTACCTGCATATTTCTACTCGAGTGGGAACCCTTTCTCGACTATAAGTAGAAGCACTTGGATGATGATTCCTTTGTATGCCTTGACTATTCCGCGACTTCAAAGCATGGTCACGGTCAGAACTTGTTTTCTGTAACGATCAAGGCGTATCGCCGGCATTTCAGGATAGCTTTCTCTATGATTACGATGTAGGGTAGTTTGGACCTTCTCACTTAGGGTGTTTGCGGAACACTCCCAAATTTCATCCAGTGTAGTGTATTACGAAGCTTATTCGAATATTACCCCTGTGAAATGCCTACGGAAGATATTCTGTCTGGCACCACATCAAAACAGCGTGTAGCGCTGAAGTTAGCCCTTTTCGACAGATGGTGCTGGCAGAGAAGACTTACAACGTCTTTTCACAAACTTCGCAGAAGCATCAATAATCTGTGTTGAACTGGCAGATAATTGATTCGGCCGACCCTCTTAGGATTTCCTGCAGCCTTTTTTTTATCGCCCCATGGGGGAATCTGCCCACAGTCCTTAAAATATATTAACTGAAAATTCGACGGAGCATGTAGTCGATTATGATCTTCACAGTCTTGGTTGGAACGATAGAGTATTCGACAAACATTATAACCTCAGAAAGATTGTTGATGACCTAGGGAAATATGGTTCCACACTCTTGCATCGGCTTTGTAGAGTTGATGTAAAAGTAGCGATGGATGGTTTGAGCTTGATGATAATCCAATAACAAGGTGCTACGCGGCCATGTCATTTTCTAGAGTGATTAGCTCGAGCCAAGTATAGATTTTCACGACCCATTCTGTCTTACCACTTCCACCCTGACCAGTCAAATGTATACACGCCGCAATGAGATCGGAGGGAAGCGGGGCAACCTCGATTACTTGCCATTCATTTTGCCCAGCAGGTTCGATTGCCAAAGCTGTAGACTTGGACGCAACTCGTATTGACTTGCTTATGTAGCCATTGCTCATACATTATTAGGCAGTTTTCAACAAGTAGGCTTTCGAGATTGATGGGAAGGGATTTGTTGTAGATGGCATATATGATTACTCGTAGGACATCTTTTTGGTAGAAACATCTCAGCATCTTTCGGTGCGCAACATTGGTGTATACGAGGACGAATGCCCGTTTATGAAAGCACTGCACCCTTGTTTTGTTGTATTTATATTGTATGTAATGGATATTGTTGGCTTTCTAGAATTTCAAAAGCCTATCCGTTCCTCCTAGATCCTTGCAGAGGTAAGCAGCTTCATTGTGGTCACGGATAATAGTGCTGGAATCATCATCATGCCTAGCCACGCATTTTCCAAAGAACTCGATAGTCAAGACTCTCTCGGGTAATTTGACCATATGTTAGGTTCCAATGCTATAAACTACCTCGCAGGTAGTGATTTGTTTCATATCCACAGTGTCAAGTAGGTCTCTGAGCTCTGGAGTGGTGATCCTTGCCTGGTTTCACATAGATACACTCCCACGTGACTGACGATATACGGATGAGTGATTTGATCGAATACCCTAGCTGGTTCTACACCAGTTAGTGTTAGGGAGTCACTAAGGGGCACACACTCTACGTTCGGTCGACGCATCATGCTCGTCGGGAATCCATAGACACAGACAAGGCCCATTGCATCTCCAATCCTCACATTGAGGAACCATCGCACGCGCTAGCAGGCTGCTCGTATATCCCAATGGTTATTTTCGCTTGTTCCTGCTGTGGCATAATTTAGACCCAACTCGAGCCGTCTTCCAAACACCTCTGTATTTCATAGGCTTCGGCCTTATATCTCCCCTAACGAGCTATTTTCCGAGACGATATGCTATAGCACCACCGATAGAGTAGTTGGTTTTGTAGTATTGTACGTATAGCTCTTCCGGAATATCATCGCGAGGGTCTGCTCCAGTTTCCTCTCTAAATTCTTCAGTAATAGCTCTGGATGCAGATCGTGACATCCATAGCGAACCATCACTCGCCACAAGAGCTTGGCCACATAGCCGGCCTCTTATGGTCAAGGGAATGGCGCTAACTGTGAATACGAATATTATCGCCCTCGTTCTCTGTTCAATGGTTTTTTTTTACCTGCAATAGACCGAAGTCCTTTATTGGCATATGACGATTAAAAGATTGTGCAAGGCCAGTTCTGCAATGCTGTCCAATGGGTAGTCATGTTTGATTTTTGGCGGGTCGATCGGAACTTCTTCCCAAGCATGATTATTGTGACGAGGCAAAAATACCTTTTTGCTCTGTTTTCTGCTATCCCATAAGGTGTTTCTCAGAGAATCGACAGCAATCAACATAACCTTGAGGGTAGTCTCAAGAGAAAATATTTCCTCACGTGAGCAACCTATATTTACGAGTTTTTTTATCGAAACAATCTAGAATTCGCCTGCACTTGGGCGTCAACGCATTACCTGCTTGTTTTATATCGCCCTGGAAGTGATTGACGATTTAGTGAACGAAACAATCTGTGAATTAGTTGTGGTTTTCCGGTTCTAAAATTGGCCTTGGTTTGCCCTGCTGTTCAGGAAGCGACTGAAGCTCGTAACGAATATAGACCAGATACGGCCTTTCCCCTAAATTTGCTCATCAATACCATGAAGAGCGTCGGCGCACACCTAATCGTCGGTTCAGAAGGCAGGAGAGGCTTCGAAAGATTTTCTTTAACAGCATCCGGGATGGGCCAATTAAGGATGTATTTATTAAATGCAGTAGACTCTGGAGAGACTTCATTAACCTTCTTTTAACAGCTTCTCGAATAGACTCATCAATAATTACAAGGGTCACATTCTCAGCAAGTAGTTGGTCGATATCTTTATTTTTGAAGGTATAATCATTCTTTATGTGCTTATACATCCCGATATACCCTAAACATACCAGAATCTAGTTGAAATTTGGACTAATTCACACAATACACAAGGAAAATCTCTACGCGCACACTTCCCACTATCTATCAATTTTTGAGCAACGCGATGAGAACCACAAGCAGAGTCGCGGATTTATTCCCTACACCACATAGTCTACACATAACTTGTGGCTTTCTACCTAGCCTAGCTGCTGGCGATGTGTGCCAATATATATGTTGGCAGATCTATTTTGGCATAGTTGTAAGGTAGTCAGTTTCAACCACGGGCATCTATTATCTGCCTTCATCGTTTGGCATAGTCTGGTCTAACGAACCTCTAAATGAAAAAAACCAGGGTATCGGAGCTCCGGATAGTGGGGGTGTAGATTTACAACTAAAAATTATATATCTACGCGAAGAAAACCTACGGGAGTCTGCGGGAGTCTTCTATATGCGAGTATAAAACCATCTTAGCCGACATTATTGTCTGCTTAATGTTTATGTATGTGATGAAGGCGCGTATAGAGTTTAAAGACATTTCCATATTCTGAGTATAAAAACCCCTAGTCCTCCCTAGCAAGACAAAGCTCTAAATGAATGTTTGGACCACTTCACTCAACACAACGGCAAAGTTACAGAGATAAATTCTCTGTCGACCGTATTGAAAGTAATTTTTATTTGGTTTTGATCTATTGGAAGAATAGATTTTGAAAAAAAAAGGTGTATTACGAATGTTTATAATTCATTTTCTTTGTAGCCATGTGTTTTTTTTTTTTTTTTTTATAAAAAATTTATTCAAGTCACAAAGCTCTAAATAATTCTCCCTTCCTTGTATACGGTTAAATTCTCTTTTATAGTAAGAAATTGCTTTGCGAGCATCTAATGCTCAGAGGATAAAATGATAGTTTTAGTGCTGGATTCCATATCTCATCAAACCTAAAAATCAGATACAAAGGTTTGAGGGTAAAATTCTGAAATCTGCTGTTCTTATCTACACAATTTTCAGAAAACTTCTTAGAATCAAATTGATTTCATTGGACATTGCTGAAGAAAGGTTGATGAAATCATAGTTGATGACATCATAGTTGATGACATCACAGAGATATGATGACATCAGTGATTTGAGAAATTTCAGACGTAGAATTTTTATTTTAAACTTAATAAATATTTTCATCAAATTAAGGTCAATTAATTTGTTAAGTAAAAAGTATAATGCATTTTTCTCATAGTTCAGTGATGTCCGCGAGTTATGATCAGTTGTGTCATCAAAAAACTTTATCACTAAATTTTTTCCAAGCAGAAATTTTTTCCAAACAGAAAAACAAAAATTTATAACAAAATAAAAGGCATGGTACCCCATTTTGAAATAAATTTTTTTTGAGCCAAACTTGGTTATAATGGCTGGAGATGCGCCACTTTTAAGTTTTAAGCTAAAAAAAGAAGCTTTTAAGAGTATTATATTAGGTTTCGCTATGTTTTTAGCTTCTTTGTGGTCACTATTGTAACGGACGATAATTTTACAATAAGTTAAAAGACAAATGAAAACATTTAACAGATAATTTATCTTGTTGTTCACAGGTAACATGAAAATTAGGGATTGGAATTATGAAGCAGTTATTGTATATAGAGGCAATAAATTTATGATCCTTTATTAATATAAGGGTGGAGCTTCCTTGCTTATGTATGCTCGAAAATACAGAGAAGAGGTCATTCATTTTCTTCATTTGGTCTCAATCGTGGAAGATCTACCTGTAAATTTGGTGCAGGTCAAGAAGAGAGTAAGAAACAGGCTAAAAGAACTATGCATAAATATATGTAGGCAAAAACACTTAAATACAAAAATTTTTTGTCCTGTTATGGTATTAATATACAATTTAGTTATTAGAAAGATATAGACACCCCGTTATGCTTATATAAAATTCTAACTCTATGCGCCACTTTGTTAATGCTTACAAAGTAAAATATGTTTATACATCTTTATTGTGTTCTGGTGACTTTGCATATTCCATTGAATACATACTAAGTTTATCTACGCTGTCTTTGTATGGAGCCGTCAACCAGATGTTCATAATCCATTTTTCGCCTTTCCTCACCTCGCATCCACCATGCAAACTCCACTCGTCCAACGCCCCCATCCAGCCTTCTTGATCCACGAAATGATTATACCATACTACAGCATTTGCAGTTTTTGGTTTCACAACCAAATTGGATGAATAGCAATTTTCTGACAAATTAAATAAATCGACAGCTTCTGTACCAGGTTGCATGCCACGACGTCGGAAAGACTGAAGCAAGCAATAGATATAAACAGATTACTTAGAATATCAGAAAAATAAATTTTATTTAATTTCATCATGTGCAATCAAACTAATAAAGATAGCAAAGAAATATGACACTAGCGGCTGTTATAATAAATAATGGTAGAGTCTTTGTAGCGAACTCAAATATCTCATTTATAAATAAATTCTTTTTTAGAAAATCAAAATAAACTCTGCATATAAATTTTTTTGCATTCATGAAATGAATGTATAATATAATACTTACAGCATCTGAATATGTGATATTGTCAGCTGCCGGAAAAGCAGTTTCTCCTCCTTCTTCAGGCTCGTTAAGGTAAACCATAACAGTAGCAAACCTAATAAGACCAAGCATACATTCGATAAACGACTTGTATTTTTGCACAGAAATTTATTTGAAAAGATTTTAAAATTAACCAGATAAATTCATTATATTTTGAGATAAATTTCTAAAAATCTAAATATCGTTTTTTCCTATCTGTACGAGAAAGATTTTGAAATGGTCAGAAATTTTTTAAAGAACTAATCTCGCAAGCCAACAAGAGTTTCTCATCATTAAAGTGATTGTTTGCTTCTAGTTTTGAAACGCTTGAAATATTATGAAAAATTATTGTTATTTTTTCAAAGAATCAGATCTGAAGAAATTCAAATTTTAAGTTTTGTTTTTCAAGCAAGTTCAACAAAAACCATCAATCATGGTAGCCGTTATAATTGTTAGAAAAGATTTCGCAAGCAATAATATTTACCAAATTCATTTTTTAACTACAAACAATATCGACAACTTTTTAAAAACAAATCCGGGTTGTCAATGCCTGTTACTTCAAGACGAACAAAGCTCATAAAGAAAAATCTACAGTAAAATACATTGAACAAAACTCGCTACGCTCGCTTTTTTGTTTTCGCAAAAAATTATTTTAGACATGAGCTTGTCTCCGTAAACCTCAGTTATGTTTCAGATTTTTGAGTAGACTATTAGCGAGGTTTTGGTACAAGACATGGAAGTAAGGGAAAATGTCAAGTCAAGCAACACATGAACACACGTGCTTACCTGCAAAGCCGGCATTTATTGTATTGTTTTACTACGGTTGTACTGGTATGATGGCAGCATGGTTTGTCTGTCGCCTTATGCGTTTCACTATCGTGGTGAGCGTGATAATGCCCATTTGGTTGGTAGCGAACCACCTGGAAACAGGAAAAATTTTTATTTTACTCTGCATTCATATGAGACGTCTTCTAAAATTTTAGCTAGTAAGTTTTAAAACAATGGTTATAGCAACTTCATCCATTAAAATAATATTGTATAGATTTTATATTTTCCACGAATACCAGCTTATCTAATTATAAGCAATCAATCAAAGCTGTAATTAATATGTGTGTTCATTAAACCAGAAACTTTATATTCTGGAGTCTCTCACGAAATAAATCTTTAAATAATAATGCAATAAAAGTTATGGTGCATGTAACAAGAATAGTTCTCAAAATTATATAATAAATAAATATACGAAATTTTTCATTTGCGATTTGCGATACAAAAATTGTATTTTTTTTTATACGTATACTATCAATATGTTTGTTTATGAATATATTGTATTAGTTTGTAGGAAGAGTGCTCCAGAATTATTAAATAATCAAGCTCTAGTGCTACTGTATTAGAATTTTGAATATGTTATAATTTTTTAACCTGCATATGTTCTGAGCCTAATAAAATTCTTTCTGGAATTTTCAACAACTCGCCAAACCTAAAAAAAAAAAAAAAACAAAAAAAATATCACATATGTACGTTATTATACACCATAAAAAGTTATCATAAATTTAAAATATCACTCCGCAAATCTATTATATTATATATATAATTATATTATATAATATATTATCTATTATTTTTTTTGGAAAAAGATTATAACGATGATAATAATGTGAAAGCAATATCAAAATTATTGCACACAGGGGAGTAGGAAAAAAATAAAAAATCAATCGCACATTAAAATAGAATTAGGAACATTTCACAATTCAATAGGATGATTGTGGTATTTTTGCTTGCGAGGTAAAATTTTAGAAACAAATTTTATAGCAAAAAGAATTCTCAGCTTTTTATACCTGTATCTTATCCTAGAAATAACTGGATCAAATTCGTGTGCCATTGGTAGCCATACTTGATCACTAAATCTCTGTCGATGAGTTGGATGGTCGCGCATTACTTGGTTTAAATAATCCTCGATTCCAAGTGTATTCAATTTTTCAAATTCATCTGGTGTAACAATACCTATAGTCAATAATTTGTTGTTTTAAGGCATAGAATTTAATAAAGAATTTCTTTATTATTACTTACGTTTTGCTGACGTGCTGGTTAACAGACATTGATAAATAAAAACTTTCCTCTGTTTGGCCAACCAATAAGTTTATTTAACCAAAAATGTCACAGGAAATTGGATTTGAGAATGGCAAACAGTTGTTAACTTATTGTCTCTTTTTAAGTCTTAACTTAAAGCCGGTCCTTGATATATCTATCGCGCTTTAATTCGTTTTTGTTTTTTTAATTGACTGATATGCATAGCTCACTAACAATGTTAACATTAATAGCCACTTACCATTTTCGAACTGCGTCAGCTTAAGATAGTCAATCCTAATATAAAAATAAGTAATTAATTAATTTATTACTTTTTTTTTTAAGTTTTCTTTTTTAGCAAGGGTTTACTCATTTAAAAAATGAAAGCAATAAGAACAATTCTAGACTTGAATTAATCAGAGTAATTCCAAACTGAATACTTTTTTCTATTGCCGGTAAAGAAGCAAGATGGAGTAGTAAAATGGCGCTCTGGATTGTTTGAGATTTATCGAGCTAGAAATGAATTATCCCTGATTATCTTATCAATCAGTGATTGTCTTTTTTTGGTTTGCTGCTGCATTTGTTTCACATGTTGTCGGTTGTCACATCTCAACGAAATAACGTTGCCTGGTTAAAAGAGCACGAAGAGTTGAAAAAAAAGATATGGAAGAGTGACAGCGAGCTTATCATCTTTGGCAACTTAATTTCTAAAGGTGTGAGACGTATTCACATTGTTGTTCTTGGAGGAGACAAGATAGAGAACATTTTTTGGTGCGTGAAGAACACTCGATTTAATAACAGCATTCAACCGATTGTTATTCACTGTGGCACAAATAACTTGAGCGACTATTCACCTTAACACAAGGTATGTTATTTTACACAAAACAAATAAAAAATAACTACATACGCATCCTTAAATTTATAACAAAATCACTTTAGTGTTATCAACCTCCTAAATTTCAGTTCTCTTTATTATATCATCCGTTTTTGCCTTTAAATATTTAAGATTTTCCTCTTTACAACGGTCTGAAGTTTCGTCAATAAATATGTTAACTTTTATCTTCTCGTCTACAAATTTGTATATCTTCTACTTAAACTGGCCGAAGGTGGTGGGAACTTTGTTAATCAATTCTTTCAACTAGATTATTCTGTTGCCTTTTCTGTTGACTGTTATCAAGCAGCCTATTCTTTGAAATAGTTGTGTGCGTATTTTTTGTATTCTGGGCCCAAAATTGGTTTTTATACTTTATCAACACACTGAGTTATTAAAATTGTCCTTTCTTAAACTTAGAATTTTTTCCTGTACCACTTAAGGTGGCCCTTAACAGTTTCTTGGGTTATAAAAAAATATTGTCATTTTTATTTTGTGCTCACTTTAAGCATTTATATCTTACCAGAATTTCTATAATGTTTTATAGCATTTCAGAGCCTATAACAGTCTCTATCACTTTTTTTGTAACCCTATCGAATTTTGGAGACATTTTTTTTACTCTAGCAACGGTATTTTAGTCCGTTGCTAGGGAATTTTTATGCCAGGGAAAACTTTTATGGTTTTTTTACGGTTTTTTGTAACTTGTCTTCCCTTTTTTTGCAGTTTTATTTAATATCTATTTTGGTTTGAATACGGGTATGGAAGTTAACATTACAAGCGGTGGAAATTTTGTGTAGCGAAAAATTATTGATATATTGTGGCCATAACTTCTATTTTGCCTTTTTCTTCTTTTTATTGGTAATAAAAGTTGTTTCAGTGTGAATTCAAAGTTGCTGTAATTTTTATAATCTCTGTGCTAACCGGTGAAGTCCTTGATTATGAAATAAAGTGTTTATATTGTCATTAATGTTCAGCAAACAAGGCAAAACCAAATGTTGATCATGATTGGCAAATCAACCATCCAGGATCAAGTGAATCAATGTAAAAGTGGCATTCGCTGCAATATTTTTAATGTCTATTGTAAAACATAACCTAAAATATTCAACTTTTGTAGGTGATGGAGATTCCGGTACCTTTGGATACGTAAAAGAAAAATTTTATGAATGGTTATTATCTCAGGATAGGATTATTGTAAACTCGTGAAATTTTCACAGAATGTTCATTTTATAGATAGTTATGGAGTTATGTGGAGTGGTAATTATTTTCATTGACCTATTTTATACTGATTTTATATTTCTGAATGTCGTTTTTTTTATTGTTTTAACCCCGTATTATTGATGATAACTTGACAAAATATTATAGTCGAAAGTGTATTTGATGTCATTTTTCTGAAGAAAACGTGTTAAGAGTCACCAATGCATACACAAGCGGATAAATTCTTACATGATATTGCCCATGTACTGTTTATAATTAAATAAAAAGTACAGGGGGTATTTTTAAAAGTTCCATCAACATAACAGAAGTCACTTTGAATCAAAAATTTAAAAGTGTAATTCGAATCAACGTCTTCTATTCCAGTATCAAACACTATAAAGTTCTGTTTAGTAAAAGGTTCCTGGTATTTTTGTGAAAGGATTGTAACGGCTTCTCCAGAAAATGAATTTGGCAATATATTGCGATCCTCTCTTGAATATCAAATGTTTCTTCTTGCAGAACATAGTTTGAAAGTAACTTTTTTACTTTTTTCCCTGCAGCCGTGGTCATCCGTTTTTGAAGCGTTTTAGAATTGAATATCTTTACTTACAGAAAATTTTGAAAAAAACATCATCATTATGTCTCTTTATCTCTTAATATGTATTCCTAACAGCTAAATTCGCTTTCCAAGGAATTTTTTGAGCATGTAAATGTAATTATTCTTTATTAATTTATCTTTATTAATTTATAGCAGAGATAAAATTACTTATTAATTTTTATTCAAATAAATCAACTTCAAAGACAAGTCACATAGAAACATAATCTAAGAAAATAGGCATGGTGTTAAAAGACCACAGAGAGCAGAGGATAAATTATGCATTAAAATAAGATAAAAATGAATGACGACATGACGAGAGAGGTGTGAGAAAAAATATGAAATGCTTATATAGTAATAGTTAGGGAGAAAATATTAAATTGTTTATGTATTATTTGATATATTTCCTCAAAGGAATTCATAATCATTTTGCACTTTATATTTTTTCTCAAATAATTTCATATTTGTTTTGTACTAGCTTAAAATTGAAAATCTACTCACATTTTCTGTACGTCTTTTTCTTTAAAATATAAAAAATTGTAGTTTCTACAGAACAATTCCACCTGTTAAAGAAATAAACGTACGATATGAAATTTAATAACACTTTTTTTCCAAAGGTCATTTAAGCTTCATGTTGAATTCAAATTTTTAAAATACTGGACACCATCTAAGAAACATTTTCGTTCGTAGTAACACTATTATTGGTAAATATGAAAAAGGTGCAGAACTCAGGCTAAGAAGTAATAAATTTTAGATATACCAATCTAAGGTCTAAAACAAAAATTGAAAGGTCAATAGGATGATAGCTTTGAATTTCAGATTTTCAGAGCAGTTTTTGATTAATCTTTCACAAAAACAACTTTTTTTGCAGATTACAGAGGTTTTTTAGCCCTGGTTAATGCGAAATGTTCCGTTTATAGATCTTGCTATTGTTAACGTTATATTAGCTTATTCTTAGATCTGACCTCTTATTGCTTTCAATACGTCGCAGTTCTTCTGATTGGAGTTACAACAAAAGTTTGATTGGAAGTCTAATAAAATCCCTGATTAAAGAAAATAAATGTTTTTAAGGGAATTTTTTTTTCCCAAAATTTTTGTGCATTTAGAATCAAGTTCTTTATTCGTTTTTAACATTTTTTATTTGCAAATATCAAGCTACTTTGCTTAATTTATAATATTATTATTATGAAATCAATATTACGATTTAAATTGCTTCTTCCTCTGCCTTCATCATCAGTATGCAAAGAAAATTTTTTTAAATTTCGCAAACCAAAAATGCAACCTAATTTAATGAAAACATTACCTCTTTTAAATCAATCTTGTTGTCGTTATTTAAATCCCAATTTCTGAACAACGAAGCCGGCCCTCTTGCACGTCCACTCTCTGGATAAAACAACAACATCGGTTATATGAAACGTTATGCTCTTAAGCGGATTTGTGAAACAAATCATCAAATAATCTTTATCTCAAAATTTTTGGTATTTAGACATATAGTCTTGAGAGCAGCAGAGGTTTTAATCAATGAGCCCGGTTAAAATTTTTAGGAACAACCAACTCGTATTTTTTTTTTAAGATCAACAGGCAAAGTATAACTCTAGCTCAAGAGATAAACAAGGCATCGTGGTTTTCCTGGTGGTATCCCTGAAATCGTCAAATCTGCAGCCGCTTTTAAATAATTACTTTTACTTCTAGCTATATGTTTATTTAATCTGTGTTGATTTCAAATTTCAATATTTTGACGAGAAGTAAAAATTAAGTAAGCTTTAATTCTAAATCAACAGAACCAGATATTTTATAACATGGTCATACTAGTAAAAATACAATAAACTTCTTGCAATTTCTGTTCATTGAATTCCGTTTGTAAGCAAAAAAAAAATTTTATCCGGCTATTAGATAATTTAAACTTGGAACAAGGGATACAATTTAAAAAAGGGAACTTTCCTGTTAGTCCCCCATCAAAAATGAAATTGCGTAAAATTTATTTTTAAAAGGGTGTTTTTCGTTATATAGACAGCTTTTATAGTCAAATTTATTTTTCTACATAAGTCTAACTTAAGCACAGGAAAGTGCCAAAAAAAGGACCAAAACGACATGCATACAATTAAATGAAATATATATCAAGGAAAATAATTTTACATGGCTTGACAAAATAAGTAACTTACCAGTAGACGGTTTAAAAGTATCTTCAGGGGTTAGGCCACCTCTTGCCTTGCTACTGAATAACCCACCACCAAAGTTTGGATTTTTTGCTTTCTCTATAATATGCTGTATTTCTTCTTCAGTAATAGCATTCGGGATTTCTACAAAAATATACATATATATATATTTTTTTTTTCAAATGAGTTTAAAGGACCAATCACAATTGAATTTAGGTTAAGATATATATCTTAACCAAGTAAAATCATAATATTTGTTCTTTGCTACAGTCTGAAGATATTCTCCAAAAAATCTCACCTCTCGCTAAATTAAATATCAAATGAATAAGTACAAATCTCAAATGTCTCTATAAACTATAATAATGGGATAATATGTTGAGTACAGTGAAGCTTGTTGGTGCGTCATTCATTTATTTTCATAGTTTTCTTGTGCTTTTCAGCCTTACGCAAGATATTTAATCATAGATTTTACAAACTATATGCCGACTAACACATTATTATGACGCTGACCTATAAAGAGCTACACATGCATTTTCTGTAATAAAATTATTTTTAAAATTTCTCGTTTTATCATAGCTATATTGAATGAAGAAAATTTAATGACACTGTTTCGAATTCAAAACGGGTTTCATTATTAATTTGATCAGTGAGTATCAAATTACAGCCAATCAAGTTGACTATATCAAACCGGTATAAACGCACCTTAAAAAGAATCGTCCATGCTCAAATAACTGCCTATTTTGAATTTGCAATAACAAAATCCATTTAAACATCAAAAATTATTTTTAGATATTATTCTAACTAGTTATACATACATGGCAAATAAGTATTTTGCAGAATCATTCTTTCCAAGATAAAAACTGAAATTATAATAATAGCGAAGTAGCAGCTTTTCTTACCAAACAACAAAGGTTTTAGTGATCGAGTCTTTAACTTCAGCTCCATGCCACCGATGTTGTGTGTTTGCTCGTAACCGACCTACATGTATTTATTACAAATAAAGACAAAGTTTTGTTTTATTGATTATTTTAGATATAGTTCATACTTGTATACTAAATAAATAACATCGCATGTTTTTATGAATGGTAACCCACTAAATCTTAGTGGTCTTTGATTTTGTGCTGGGTAATTCTAAAAAACCATCTACTTAAGTGTCTCCCACTATTACATGACAGCACAGCATATTTCTAACATTCATGCAGCACAAACAGTATGAAAAAGTATGAAGAAAAAAACAACTTCGTATTGCGAATTTTCAGAAACTCGCAAAGAACAAAATCTGTTCTTCATTAGTTAGTTTTTAACTTTTTATAAGATTTTTAGACTACCTTGTATAACGCAATAAATATTAAAAAAAAAAATATTAAGTTACTTACTCTTCCTGATGGTAACCTTGACAGCTTTTTGAAATTTGGATATTCTTTATTTTCATTTTCAAAGTCATCTTCCATAAAACATGGTTCGTCTTCGTCATCACATTGATCCACATTCTTTTTACATGAACCATTCTCATCTCTTTCACAGTAATCCTGGTCTAGGATTCCGCTACATGCAATTATCGAAAACCCAAGTAAGAGCAGCAGGATAAAACGGAAGAACTGCATTTTGAAAGCAACTGTGATTGAAAAATAAGATGATAATTTAAATTTTCACCTTCTCCTCAGTACCAAATAAAAAGGTAGCAATTGTTTCCAAAACAAGAGAGTAAAAGAAAAAATTTACCCACGTATTCCAAAGTTATGAGCTACCGGTGATAGCGGTGCCTCAAAACCTTTAAATAATGAAGCTCATAAAAAACAAATAATGAACTTTATTATTAGGGAAAATTGAAAAAACAAAAATTGTCAGGAAATAAAACTGATATTTATATTAAAGACAGACTTATTTATTCAATTGGAATAAATAAGATATTACATTTAATTATGTATTTTAATTTTAAGTTTAAATATAATCATTACCTTATAAGAGGCCCTTATCTCTCCTGTTTTTTTGATAAATAAATAACAAAAGATTTATATGTACCTGAAATATATCATATAAGGTTCCGCATTTGCTGATTGAAATAATGCGCACTACTTGATACAGCAAAAACATTTCTGATCTTTTATCGTTAACGTGCACACATGTTGGGTGTAGCTCAAATAATTCAGACATTGACTTGAGAGCTCATTCAGACGCGATTTATTGTTCTTTTCTTGACTCTTAGTAGCGAGAGTTTCACCATATACATGTTATAGCTATACACTAGCCCAACTTCCATTATTACACTAGATTCTCAATATTGCGGCACTTCGAATTTTTATCGATTCCTTCTTAAAACGTAAATGCGTATTTTCAGCTAAAATTATAAATACCAACAATGTGTTCTTCAATGTTCGTGGAAAAAAGCACGTTTTCAAAGTAAATCTTTGAATAAGAAAAAACTTAAGGCGATAATTTGGAAAGTAGCCAAATGTTGGGCATTTGATGGCCAAATATTCAAAAAGTGGCATTTTTAAGGAGAAATACAGGGAAAAACAGCTCATTTTTGTAATCACGGGGTATTTGTTCTAATAAATATCCATCTCGAATATTTGCTCTGTCACATAAATTTTCGGATATCCATCATATGGCGGTGAAAAAAAAAAAAAATTATATAAAATAAAACAATTTAAAATTGGAAAAAAAAAAGAGAGAAAAAGGTGGCTGACCGAAAAAATTTACAAAACACTTAAAAAAGAAGAAGAAAATCTTTGTGAGTTAAAAATTTCAGAGACCAAAAGAAATAAAGAGACGTTAGTATCTAAAAATTAATACAACCATTTAATAAACAGAAAACTTGAAAATCCATTTATTGATAAAAGCGAAGGAAAATTAAATGCATATCTTAGTTAAATACGTCATAAAACTACAAGGCACTTCAATAAATATTTTGTGATTAAAAATTAATCCCTCGCATGGTTTTAAACCATAAAAAATAAATTCCTATAATTCCCAAAAATCATAAAAATATATATATATCTTTTTCCTAACGTTTTAAAAATTACTCCTTATGTTTAGATGTGATCTCTTCTCACGCTCCGACACCACAAAATTAATCTAACGCATTCTCCTGCGTTAAGATTCTAAGATTTTTCAAAATGATTGCTACCAAATATACAACGCCTCAATTTCTAGATGTCTGAGACTTTAAAAGCCATCAATAAATTCAACCCAGAGCTGATGTGAAAACTTTTATGCTTGAAAAATATTCTTTACACTAAGAAATAATTCAATTTTAAGACTACCGCCAGCAAAATTTACAACATACGGCACTAATTATCATCTTTTTAAAGCCTACCTTCTGCGGAATAACCTTCCAAATAGTTTCCAAAATTAATAACTAATTTAATCCAATTGTAACAGTTAAAAAGGTATATAGTTACCAATAAACAATAATTATGTTAAATACATAATCTATTAAAATTTATTGTCTACAAATTTTGCAGTTACAGTGTATAAGTGTGGACTTTACTTAATATTTAAATCTAGAAAGTTTTTACAAGATTTTGTATCTACAGTGAGTTTATTCCAGGCCAGAGCGGCCCGTGTTTCAAATGAGTTTAAATTTTATGGTACTAGATAGGATTTCAGGAGGTCTAAGAATGCACTTTGTATAGTATAGGTATAGTATAGGTATAGGTATATGCGGAAGGTTTTAATTCAAATATATTTTACATAAAAGTAGGATTCAATGAAATTAAAGATTTGAAATCTTCAATCAAGAGAAATTCAAAGTTCCTATGATGTATAGTATTTGATCCAGTAACATTTAAAGCCTCGTCAAAAGGAATTTGTGGATTATTAAGTATGATACGTAAGGTACTTTGGTTAGGAAGCAATAGTTAAAAAGAGATAAAATAAATGAATTTCACAGACGAGTGGCCTTTTCGTGACTTAGACCATTATGTATACGATTAAGTGATCTAGAACGTTGGTTTACAATTTCGCACACTGCTTCAGATTTAGAAAAAAAAAGGAGGCTATCAATTATACCGAGAAGTATAATTGTCGATGTCTTTTGAACAGCATGGCTATTAATCAATATATCAGTAACTGAGTCATCCTTGTCACCAATGGTCAAATACTGAAATTTTGCAGAATTACCATGGAAAAACAAACAAACAAACACTCTTTTTGTACTTACTCAATTAGAGATGTATAAACTAATTTTTAGAGTTTATATAGATTTTGGATCGTAAATACGAAAGTAGGGGTTTATTCTTTGTCATAAATTACTTGGGACTTTATCGGATGGCGATTTATTTCATTGCAATAATGCGGACCGTAGAGGAAGTTTATTTTTACGGATGAGAAGACGATATACCAAATTTCGGCGAGATTGCGAAGTTTTGTTGGTTTGATTAAATGAATGAATATTAATGTAACCTGTTAAATTTATATACATATTTCTCACTGTTAAAAACAACCTAATATTGACATTTATTTTTAGAGAATAAGGTTGGAAATTTTTCTTGCCCACTAATTTTGAAATTGAGGTGATTTTCAAACGAGTATTATTATTTTTGAACAGGATTAGCTCTGTTTTCTTTATGTTTGGAGATATTTTATTTCCTCTGAGCTAATTTTCTAGAGGACATAAATCATGGTTAATGTTTTGGTTAAGTTTCTTAAAGTGATTTGTCTTTTTTGTCTGGTTATTTTTATTGAAACATTTTGCACATGAACTTAAGGATTTTGTCAAGAACTAGATATAAAATGGTGTCACTCCTTTGGCCAGTTTTTCTGTATTATTGGCTTCATCCAATTCAATCTGCATTTAAAAAAAAAAATATCTTTAATATTTCATATAATTTTTTAATAGATTAATTGTAATATTATAAATTATTTTTATTTTTATTTTTTTTTTTGTAGGATTGTTTTGGAAAATAATTTATATACATATATTATTAGAAGTAAGTTTGTGTCATCAACAAAGTGGTATGTTTTTGTATGTTTAACACATGCTAAGATGATTAATATAAATTTAAAATAGTAACGTACCAAGATGAAGTATGGATCCTTGTGGGAGACACCTGACATAATAATAGTCTTAGAAGTCAAATTAATGTTATTATCATCAACAAATACACTCAATTTCCTCACCTTTGCTTACTTAAATTCTCTGACGACCAATTAGTTGTCTTTAAATGCCTATTTGTATATGATTTCCTATAAAAAACCCTTCCTCGTTCTATCTTTAATCTCTTTACTGTGTCTCTGAAAGCCTTCATTGTCATCAAACTAGAAATATTGATAATAAACTTTTCTTTTCTGCATTACTGTACTTTTTCCTGTATTCATAGATGAAATACATTTTTCAGTTTCTTCTTTATTGACTTGAGTTAAAAAAAATTTTTAATTAGATTTTTTTGGGAAATCTAGGTGGTGAGTTTTTAGATTTAATTATCTTTTTTGAGACTATCTGCTGCTACTGTCGAGAAATATTTATTAAACTTGTTAGCTATCTGTGATTATATTTTTTGTCAATATTTAGGTTAACTTTCTGTTTGTTTTTGTGTGAGGTAATATTAAGAATTTATTTTATGTCTTGACATTGATGGAAACAGAGAGATTTCCTGTTATTATCTCTTGAGAACGAACATTATTGATAATATTGTCAATTAAAGTTTTTGATCTTGATGTAACTCTTGTTGGTCGGGTAATGAAAGGAAATAATGCATTAGAACACGAGATAAAGGATATATTAGTCGGTTCTACAAATTTTAAAGCTCAATATCATAGGATATCATTCTTGATTTCTTTATTTAGTTTTTCTCGTAGTTGATTTAAATAGTTGTTTTTGAAATCTTTGATTATCATTGATTGGTGTGGATAGATATAAACAAAAATGATATTTATTTCAAATTGATGAATTATTTCAATAAAGAATGGTTCTAGTTCACGAGCTTTATAAATTTGAATATCTTTCCTAGTCTTGTAGGTCGTTTTAGAGTTTATGTAGAGTAGGTTAAGTAAGTAAGTAATTATTCTGCCACAAACAAATATACATATGATATAAAAATTACAAGACAAGATAATATACAACAAAAAATAATAACAAGGGAAAATAATTAGAAAAAATCAATAAAAAAAAAAATGGTGGCAAGGATAGGCACAAAAATTGTCTGTCATAGCAATATTTCCGTTTGAGTTAATTAAATCGTTTAGTTCATCGATCTGAAAAGGAAATGATGAAATGTTTAGATATATAACTAGCGTTGGTTTAAACTTTGAATTGTTCGCGAAAGTTTTTATTAAAGAAGCGTTACTTAAGCTAGAGAACGGAAATAAATAAAATCCTAGAAAAAGAAATAGTAACAAAAATTAAATACGATATAATCACATACATTCATGAAAAATCATAATACAAGAATACTTAAATATTCTATGCAAGAGAAAAGAAATCAAAGTAACTGAATGTTAAAATATTTTTACCTGAAAAATTACATACACATTTAATATTTATTACAAATTTACTATTA
>JAUZNK010024201.1:0-20068 GCA_035046665.1 Euphysa ruthae | reverse complement strand
TGAGAGGTTGGGGGAGTGCGAGAGTTCGGGGGAGTGCGAGAGGTCGGGGGAGTGCGAGAGGTCGAGGGAGTGCGAGAGGTCGGGGGAGTGCGAGAGGTTGGGGGAGAAGCAAAAATTTAATAAAAGTAATTACTCAGTGATTAAAAGATAAAAAAATTAAAGTTTCATTTGATGCAAAAAATAGTTTATAGTGCATTAAAAACAAAAAAAATTTTTAACGTTTTTTTTGAAGATATTAAGACTTTTGACAACTTTTAATTTACAACTTAGAGAGTTCCAAAGTTTATGACCTCTGTAAAATAGAATGCTCTACTTGTTTACAGGAGTTTTTTGGTTGATTAAATTTGGTTAAATTAAATGTTCTATGGTCTGATTGCAAGTTAAAATTGGTATTGAGTTCAATGTAAGTTGAATGAGTTGTATGTAAGGAAATTTTGTTTGCCTCAAACCACACGAAATTTTTCTAATTCATGGTTTATGACGTTAAAAAGGGTTTTGACATTGCTATTTCTAAAGAAGTTTGTTTCGTCAGCATAAATAATCGATTATTGTTATTGGAAGCTTTATACATATCGTAGATATAGATTTTTAAAAGCAGTGAGCCCAGAATCGATCTCTGTGGAACACCACATAAAACTTCTTTTTTAATCAAGAGTAAATTTATAAAAGGCTTTATTAAATTCAACGATTTATTTAACATCATTAAAGTGGCTTCACTTTTTATGTAAACATGAAAAAAATGACATCAAAAGCTGTATTTTAAGATATAGGCTATTGTCCAGATTCATTCCTCCTGTTTTAGATGCGTATTGCTGAAAATGTATTTATAGCATCTCGCATACCTTGTGGTAGAATTTTTTAATTTTTAGTGCCTTTGTTTTTCTGAGAAGTTTAGACTCATATTATCATTTCTATTAATCAAGATACAAAGACTTAATTTTATTTTCAACTTCTATTATGTATTGAATTGCAGGCTTTCGTTGACTTATGACGTTGACTGAAATTTTTTGGTGTTAGATATTCTGATATCGAATATTGCTGTAAATTCATGCCGTTGTGGAAAAGAATCTGCAAGCATTAGCATGAGCAGAGTTCAATTGATCTGGAGGTCTCTGGCTCATCTACTTGGTTGTTCTAAAAAATTAACAACAGAGTATACACAAATCAAATAATTTCTTTAACTCTGTAAACGAAAATATCCGTCTCATACTTCAAATAATTGAGAATCTCTAATAATTTCAATAGTGGCTTTGCAAAGTAATACAAAATGATATAAATTTATAACATCAAAAACGCTAGATAGAAAAAAAACAAATTTGAATGAGTTCATGAAAATGAAGTAACTTTAATGATGCTAAATAAATCTTTAACATCAAGTCTTTACTAAATAGCTTGAAGCCAGTGTCTATAATCTAGGGAATATCTCTAATAACATGAATATTAGAGAATTAATTGATATTTTAAAACACATAATTATACTCTAATTCTAATACAAGATTTCAACCAGAAAAGAATATATGTAAATATTTTTGTCAAAAAAAAAAAGACCCTTCAAGTAAAAATCTTACAACCATTCTATCCAATGACATAATTAACCCAATGTATGCTCTGAGCATTTATAGAAGACATTTTATATGAAGTGCCATGAAACGTTATTATGAAATTGACACTAGTAAATTATCACTGTTGAAGCAGAATCATGTTGAATTTTAAATATCAGATTTAAGCCTCCATTTATCAAATATTTCACTTGTGGGTTACAACTTCTATCTTCATTTGACACTTTTTGGAACTACGGTTGGAGGAAATGTTATATTTTTGTTAGTATTTATATTATCAATTTTCTTTAAGCTCTTCATTTCCTATAACATCTATAACAGCAATCCAGTATCAATTTTTTTATTTTTTTGATTCTGAAAGACTTTCAATGATTAGTAAAACAAAACTCCAATGCTGTTTCACATGCAACTACAAATATCTTATCATTTCGATGTTGGAAACGTGACCTACTTTATAAATGTTATTTTTTGCTAGACAAAACTGATCAAGAAGGAAAATTTGTTTGTTAATGCGTTTGCAGATTTATATTTTTTGTTAATTGTGAATGTTGTGAATATGCAAGTTGGAAATGAACATTATGCATGAAACTACTTACAGTAATACTTGTTTTTGTTGAGCATTTGAGAATTTTTGATGTATGGCAAAAAAAAACAACTTTCTCTGTTTGCACAAACATTATGTATGGCAATTCAAATTTATAAAATTTCATGTATTCTTTGTTTAATGCCTTGATTTAATTGTATATTTTGCTTGTGCAATAGTTTGTATTCATAATCAGATTTTAATATACGCATATTAAATTTATTTATTATTTTTTTTTAAGCAACGCAAATGAGTTATTAAATGCACACATTAATTATTGTCAAGGTTTAGCTCAAATGGTAGAGCATATGCTAAAACATTTAAATATACTCCAGTATATTTAAATGTTTTATATGCAGCATGTGACTTCTTATTTAATTTCAAATAAAATTTTGTACAAAATTTTAAAAGAATGAGAAAATTCATCCACGTTTTAAAAGATTTTTAGAAACTTCAAACTAATAAAATCGTTATTATTATTAAAAAAACACTTTTATTTTATTCTAGATGCTTTTTTATTTTGGTTTTAAGTGTTTTATGTACACGTATGCAACAGTTAGAGATATTTATTCATAGGTAAGAATGATAATAACCACAATCAAAAACAAATATTTTAACTCCTAAATGAAGAATATTCTTGCATACTTAATATAGTTTAAGCAGGTTTTTATTTGAGGCCTTGGTTGATGTTAGAAATAAAACCAAGTCTTATTAAATTTTAAATTATAAATTTCCAATTTGATGCAATGTTTATAAATATAAAATAATAAATATTAGTCAGGTTGAATAACAACAATTTTCAAAATATTTACTTTTTAAACTAACATGAGAAGAAAGTAATGGAATGGTGATATTCCTACACAATTTTAAAGCCCAGTTGTGGTTCAAAAATAACAAATTTGGTCATATTATTGCACAATGTCAGCTACAATTGCATAACGTATATCTTTCCAATAGGCACTGCAATTTAAAGAGAGAAAAGTTGACAAGACTTTACCAACAAAATGGTAAGTTGATGTCTAAAAAATAAAAATTTTGGGAAATCTTATGGAAAAAAAGTTTTTAGCATGTGTGTAGTCCAATAATTTTTATGAAAGTTTTTTTTTTCCTTTTCTTTAAATGACCACATTTGCGCATAATTTGAGCCTGTAATATAAAAGAAATTTCACAAAAAAATTCTCAGGCTCCTATTCATAAGATTTTATAATTATTTCACAGACAATTTCAAAAAAGAGTAATGAAAGGTTGCTGAAAAAATGTTTCACAGCGCAGACAAGAAAGGTAAATTTAAAGGTTATTTTCAAAACTATTAGTCATCAACTTACTTATAATCAAGCCATGAATGTCCAGATGTTTTATGAAGAGGAGCTTCATTAGGAACATTTAAAAACAATAGGTAAAAAGTAATAATGTGAATCATGAATCCAGCCAAAACAATTGGATCACGTCCATATCTTATAGTATATTTTCCAAAGATACCAAACAGTAAACCGCCTAAAAAATTAATTAGTACAATATTTCATTTAACTAAATCTTGTTTTTGTGTAAGTAATCTAAATACTGACCCAAGTCTGAACTTTATAAATACTCTACAAAATTGAGTCTGAAGCCTTTCTTAGCTTCTCTTCAATAAGTCTAAAAAATTCCATGAGATATAAATCAATAAAAGTTCTTGAGTTTAATAACCACGTAAGTCATTATTTGTGATCAATGTTCTGCCAATTCCCAGGAAATAAATAATTCAATACCTAAAAATAATATTTACAACTTGGTTTGTCTAGTTTTGATTTTTATAGGCAATGTTCCTTAACTCTGATGCCAGGCAGGTTTTGATACCAAGCCAGTTTTTATTGTATGTATTCCTGGCATAATTTAACAAGAACTACAATTGGATTTATCCGGAAATACAGTGTACCAAAATCAGACAATAGTGAAACAGTAAAAAAACACCATAAAAGGTAGATGTCAACGCAGCTAGGGACTCATCTTAAGAAAAAATATTTGTCTTCAGACGTACATTGGTTTAAATTTAAAAAAAATTTGTAAGCAACATTGAGCATGCATAGCCATATCTACAGTTGCTTAATTTTATGCCAACCACTCCCTATTATTACATATATGTATATTTTTAACTGAAATTTTAGCCAATTATCTAAATATTTCTAAATAAATTATTAATTATTTCAAATATTTCAAATAAATTATTATATAACACTATTTTAGATAGTTATTTAGTTCTAGTGATGCCCTAATTAAAATCAATGAAACCAATAAATGCTATTATCAGCTCATCTAAATTTTCTGATTGTGAAAATTAGTCTTCATGCATATCAAACTTTTCAAAACAAAAATTATCTTTTATAAAAAACCAGTAGAACTATCTCACAGCAACACATAGACAAGAAATCCAATAAAAAATTGTTGGTTTTAAAGCAAATCTTTGAAAAAAAAATGACTTTAGAGGAGATATCAAAAGAAGAAAATAGTTTTAGGAAAAAAAATATTTGGCAGCAATAAATGCAGAGTGAAAGAATTTTTATGAAAAACAATACTTTTTTTATTTTACTGAATTTGTCAAACTAAATTAAATAATTCGATTTCCATTAGTATAATTCAAATTTCATAAAGTTTTTGGAAAAGCAAAATCAAAGAATTGCAATTGTTAAAAATGTGGAGTTAAAAGAGTTACTTTTTATGGAAAGCTGTGTTCTTTACTTCCGCGTATTTTTTTTTTTTTTTAGAAAATAAATCTACCACACCTGTTATTTCACCACATCCAATCAACATACCCATCAAACCAATTTGTCTCTGTGCATCATGTAGTTTCTCTATGTTTGCTAAAAATACACTAAAACTTAAGTAACCTTGAAAGTATAAACATTTTAATTGGATATATCTTCTTGAGGAGTAATAGATCTTGAGGAGTAATAGATCTTGAGGAGTAATAGATCTTGAGGAGTAATAGATCTTGAGGAGTAATAGATTTTCATGCAAATATCAATTTTAATTATCAATAAATCAACTAAAAGTTTTTAAATTATTTTTCCAAATGATCCATTTCTTTATTCTGCAAGGATTGATGTTTGTAAAAAATTAAAAACTAATTTTTTCAGACGTCAAATTTTCCAAAAATATAGTTTATTCTATATTGTATAGACTTCAGAATAAAAAATATAAAACGTGAAAGTAGAATTGTTTCAAGAAATACTAAGGTGAATCTGGGTAGCAAATCATGTAAATATAACAAAAAAAAAACTGAATTTGAAAGAATAAGTTTTAATTTTTTTCTTTTCATGTTCAAAATTTACATAACTACATACCCACCATTTCATACTACAACATACCTATGCTAGTTCCAAACACACCACTGAAAAATGTCAGTTCCAAGCCTGTGAAAGAAATAAAATTAAGTTACATTTATTCAAGAAATCAATTATAAACCAGGTAAATTTCAATAGCATCTTAAATACAGGTGTTTGGTTTAATTTTCACAATTTAAAAACAATTTCTGCTTCACTCAATAAATAACTAGTAAAATAAATGAATGACACTATTTTTATAAAAATGGAAGCTAAAACTCTTAAATAATTTTTTTGGTTTATTCCTGCCATCAACGTATAGTGTAATTTCAAGTTTATTTTTAAGAACATGTTTTAAAATAAATTTCTTCTTCTTCTTCTTCTTATACAGTTTTACATCCTTTTTTCATGCTAACATGAGTTAGACGGTAAAAGTGCCTTTGAAAAAGTTTTTCTATCTGCTATTATGAAAGTTAAATTCAATTTAACAAGCTTAGTAAATTTTTGCAATGTGCCTTAACTGATGTTATAACACATGACTTTTGAAAATGAGTGATTTTTGCTCAGAACCAAATTACTAACTCACCTTCAGTCAAAGGTAATGAAAAATATCTGCTCTTGTTTTTATTAATGATACAAACACTGCAATGAAACATAAGCTAAAATTACAAACTTTTATTTCTTATTCTTTGCACTTTGGTACGCACCCCAAACTTTATTTTATATGACTATAATTATTAAAAACACAATTAATTTATTTGATTTTATGATCTGACATGTTCATAAGCTATAGAAACTTTTTGCATAGGAAAGTAAAAAATTAAAACATGGCAGCCCTTTCATTGCGGCAAAAACCTGTTGCAAGCAATTGAACATTTCCATCATTGATATTGATCATTTTTAGCACAAATACCATAAAAATTATAAATACCCTTGGGAGTATGTTGTTTTATTTTTGTATTTCGATTTTTATGATCGAAGCATATCAAACTCAAAAAATGTATTTGTGAACATGCTATCGCAACCATATTGCCTTTGCTTAGGGCAAATAGTCATTTACTTCATTTTAGGCCTTAGAATTTGCCAATTTTCTGGCGAGTCAAAATAAAATTGTGCTGTGGAACATACGTGAGGCTTAGTAGACTAATTAATTAAAATGGTGCTAAAAACAAATCTGTAGTCTTCTTATTTAGAAAAAAATTGTTGATTTTAATTTTGACACATTGACCTAAATTTTAAAAAAATAAAATTTTATTGCAAAATGAATAAATAATATTTACTTTAGGGGTGTTCATTTGAGAAAAATCAGCCCGGCAAAATGAGCTGTCTCGGTTTGCTGAGATCTTGGCTATCTTATCAAATCCATATAAAAATCTAAAAGCTGTGACATGATAAATGGGCCAGATCTCAGCAAGACGGGCTGATTTTTTTCCATATGACAACTCCAGTTAGCAAACCGGGCTGAAAAGCTATCTACTGCTCATACTCAAGAAATTGTAATTCAAAATAAAGATAGCGAAAGTGAAAGTGACAGAGAAGTAAACAGAGAAAAAGAAAAAAACTTTAGATGGTCAGATAAAATTATTGAACATCTTGTAGTATATATTTGATTTGATTTGTTGTTTTTCTACACTACTTTCTTGTTTATGTGAAGTTGTTTACTTCTAGCATTTGCAATGGTGTTAAAACCATCAAAAAATACTTGAAATGATTCCAGTTAATTTGTGATTAACGTTACCGAGAATATACTTTATATTTATAAGGCTACCATTCGACAATGTATAGAATAATGCTGCCACCTTTGGGCAGGAGCCTCTGCTGTATCTTCTTGACCGTATTCAGAAACGTAAACTCAACCCAATTGGTTAAGACATTTGTTTGAATCTACTTTTCTATCACAGAATTGCCAATGTTCTATAAGTTTTTCCATTGACAGTTCTGACGATTTTAAAGAAGTGACACCTTTACTTAAAACTTTCTCCATGACCAAAAAACTTTCTTCTGCAACTCATCCTTTAACGTTACAGATCCCTAAATTCCACAAAACCTTTTCTTTATCACGCACTACTCAGTTGTGAAACTCTCTGCATTTTCTTAAAAATTAACAAATTTTTATTGCTTCTTTCAATTGTATTAGCAGCCATTTTTAAAATGTTGCCGAGATCTGACATAAGTTCCCATTAACTGCACCTGTTTTTATTCATAATTTTGCAATAGAATCTTTTAAAGGAACATCAGTCTAGTTCTCACTCTTTTTTTTTTTTTGCTGCAAATCACAGTTTTTTTCAAATGGGTTCTTCGTAACTAATAAATTACTGGTTATCTCATTGCAGTCAGTGAGAAGCAAATGAAATTCCTGGTGAAAACAGTTTGCTAATGATTGAAAAGGTTTTATCCTCACTTTTCTAATATTTTTGCCTCATGCAAACTTTATCTCTTTGAAGATAAAATAATTTGGAATAATTTAATAGGTTTAATTACAAAAAAATAAAAATAATGTGAATTCACAAGCTTTCATTTCAATATAAATCATACACATGTAAAAGGCCTCATGTACAGAGTACACAGTTTAAAAGCTCCATTTGCAACATTCTAGTTGACAATAGAGAATTTGATAAAGATTTTCCAAGATAGTAATGAATTGGTTTTTTAAGAATAAAATGTAAAATTAAGAACAACAGCAATGTGTATTTAGAACCTATTACAGCTCAATTTTGAGAAAAACGCACCATAGGCAAAATTCTAAGGTATGTGCTAGAAACCGGCCATTTTGAGCAAAAAAAAAGCAAAACCTCTCTTTACACTATTGGTCATAACTTCTGTTCTATTATAGCGTAAAAGTTCAGTGAGGGCTCGTTTTTTAGCTTATGCCTTTATCTCTTAAAAAAAAAAAAAAAAAAAATCAACAACCACCCATACTCACACCAAAAAAAAAAACAAAAAAAAATTGAATGCAAATAAATGAGTGTTATTCAGCTGTGCTGTTTTCCAAGACATAAAAATAAACAGCCATAAAAATAAACATCTAAAAAATAGCTTTCAGTTCCAGCTTTTGAAATGCAATTTTTTTAAACTTTATGTGCTGTTATGCAAAATATATTGCAACATAGTCCTTATAATTATGGTAAATGTAGAAGCAGGGATCAACACAGAGAAATCTGGCACTGTGAACATTGATATGAGGTTTCACGCCCAGGCTATTACGCTTTACATCTGCTTTTTATTAATTGAGCGTTCAGCAGGACCACAAACTTTACAACCACGATTCCGGCAGCCAAACTTTTTCTGGAACAAAATTTATCAAAGAATTCAAAAAAGTCAGTGTCAAGTCAATTAGAACCGGTTTTCCAGTCAAAAACCGCCTTCAAAGTGGAAGTATACAAGATAAGGACAGATCGGTGCTCGGTTTTTTTTCATTACATTGAAATCATGGACTGGTCTGCTATTGGCATGGAAAGAGTTAAAATAAAACAATTACTACAATTATTAAAGAAAATTTTATTGTTGGTCATTATTTCTGTAGTTTCTTAATCATTTATGATTTATAAACTTTAACAAAACTTTTCTTGTTACAAACATCAGCATATGAAAACAAGTGCGTAAATTTTATAAAGACAAAAAGATTCATACCTGAACTCTTAATAATGCAAATACTACCAAAGAAAAAATATTAAAATTATTAATGAAATGAAATACATTGTGTATATTCCAATTCAAAATAAAGTACTTGTCACTTGTATTTTCAATCCAAAGTTGATGGCGATAACAATCAAGTAGAAAATCACTACTTAAACCAGACATTATTATAAGGTATATCAATTTCTGTATAACTTTATCATACATCGAGGTAAATGTGAGAACTATTTTATTGGTGAAATATTACCTATGAAAAATATTATTATTATGATCCCTTGTATGTATTAGAAAATTATGATCTTATATGAAACCCTCCCCAAACTTATATTTTGTAAATAAATATTCTAAATATGAGTTCAAGAATCAGAGACCAATTATATTCACCCTATCATTGGTAAATAAAAAGCAGTTACTCATATTCTTCAAAAATTCAAAATTCATTTTTCCAAGTTACTAATGAATCAATTCTTAAAGGAATCATTAAAATGTTAATTAAATTAATCAGATCAATGCTTATACCTATGGTAACAATATCTATTGTTACCTATGGTAACAATAGAAAATGCCCCGTCAAAAAAAAAATTTTTTTTTGTAAATTTGGGTGCAGCTTTTGCAAATAGTATTACCTAGATTTAAAAATTTTAAAGTAAAGTTGAAATTAAAGATTTATTTGAAGATAGGGTTAAGATTTTAAACGAACGAAGTATGAATCAAGATAAAAGTATAAACAATATTTCAAAATCAAGATTTTTTAAAATGTAAAATAAAAATTTCTCTTTATTACCAATTATTCAATATGTTTATTTGGCTGATGTCTCTTAACGTATTAATAAACAAACCTGTATAAGCAGCAGAGACAGAAAGTAAAAGCATATCTTTCGTTCGAAGCAATTTGAAAGCTTTCACTAGAAAAAAAAATTACTTTTATAAAAAAAAGTTTAAGCTTGATGTAAATAAAGAAAAAGTTAAGCTTCACTCAAACATCCCATATAAAGGCTACCTACAATAACAACCATCACACTTTCCGTATGGGTTATGAAATTTTTTTTTTAAATAAGATGTATTCTGCAAGGATTGAAGCCACCACTATGCAGGAAGATAAAGAGGAGTTAAAACTCCAAACTTGCTGCACCAAAGTGCTACTCATTTGAACCCATGATCTTGTGGTTGGGATTCCGACTCAGTTTTAAACTGAACTACATCATTTATACTAATTCAGATGCAGATTATTTGTGGGTATATGATTACCATGCAACAGATATAGTAATGACATTGTCTGAAGGACTTTTGGATACAAGAAGATGTCTATATGTAGACAATTGGTACACCTCAATTGAGTGAAGTGTTGTGATGTTTTACTCAGACAACAAACTGATCTTATTGGTACACTACAAAACAATCGTAAATACCTTCCAAAAAATAATATCGCCAAGGTGAAACATTACATAAAATTTTATATGAGGTATATCTTAAATGTCATATGAGGTATATTTTAAGTGTCATATGAGGTATATCTTAAGTGTCATATGAGGTATATCTTAAGTGTCATATGAGGCATATCTTAAGTGTCATATGAGGTATATCTTAAGTGTCATATGAGGCATATGAAGTATGATTTTTTTGCTCCAAAAAAATCATACATGAAAATAAAAGCATTCAATTATTTTCTTCTATTATTTAATTATAAAATCCCAAATTATAAGCTTATTATTAAGCAGTAGTATTATTAATTAAAAGTTCATCAGATATTGCTCTGCATTGATTTTGATTATTCTAAATTCCATTATGAAATTTCACTGCTACAATCTGTTTCGAAAGAAAAAACTTTCTTCATTGGCTTATTGGTGCCAAGTTTAAAAAATCATTAAATAATTTTAATCTAATTTTATAATTACGCATATTTAATGCATATCTAAGGTTAGAACAAGACAGTAAAACCACAAATATAAAAAATATGCAGATATTCTATCAAGAATACTATTTTAAAAAATTGGTGGTTGATGTACTTTTGCAAAATAGCATATTCATTGAAATGCAATAACTATTCTAGATATCAAAATCTCATTAAATATATAAAAATACGTCAATAATATAAGTATTATATACTTACAAGAATTACGCATAAATCAATTCTTTATACAAAACTTAATTACCATTTTTATAAATGATCTCTGAAAAAGCTTAGTTTATTTCAAAAAAAAGTATTTTCAAATAATAGAATTAGCCAATAATAAAACTATTATGCAACTCTTCCAAGAACACGAAGGTTAACTTTAAGCTAAAAATGAGCGAAGTAAAAACTATATTATCATACATTGTAAAAAAAAGAAGAAAAGTTCATGTGATGCTTGAAAGTTTAACGCCACTTAAATATATATGCATATTGTAAATGTTGAAGCCATCAATATTATAAATCTAAACTAAATGTCTTTGGATTGGAGTGACTGGCAGATATATTCCATTGAAATGATTTTTGAATTGTAAACATACTCCAACGACACAGGGGTTATTATGATTGACAAAGCAGACACTAGATATGACAATACGGCTAACATGGCAGTTAAAAAGATAGTTTAAAAAAATTTTGCTACGGCTAATTCTGAGGGCTATTGCAGGCCTTGTGAAAAGACAAGGGAAAAAGTATTATTTTGTTAAACTTATACAATATATAGTAAAACTTTAAACATGTTTCAATAATTTTCATGTCATTCATTTTAAATTATCACTCAAATAACAAGAATTTTGTTTTGGATGATTTATTGGTATGTGGAAGCCAAGCATTACAAATGCACAAAACATAAACACGATTTAACACCACATGCAGTTCATTAACTAAATTATGGTGACTTTTTAAAATTAAAGCTGAGCCTTGAGGTCTTGTTTGTACCGGTCCAAAGCGACATTCCTGCAAACAAAAACAAGTGATGGGAAACTGGTTTCGGGTTGCAGTAAGAGGAGATTTTGGAAATATACTTGAAATCTAAATCCAAGATAAAACACCAAAAAAAAAACCTGCATCACTGTTGAATACCTTGCTAAACACAAAAACCAAACATCTAAATAAAAAAAATTCTCTATGAAAACACAAAAAAAATTGTGCGGGCCAATGATAATTATAAATACTTGCCTGCACAGACGTCGCACAAGCATTACTTTCTTTAATGTGAGGACTGTTACTATAAGGCTTTAAAGATAAATCTGAAGTTACTAAAGTTACAGAAATTATTGCATGTCGCAATATTCTTAAGGAAATCTTAGGCTATGAATAAATACAAAAGTTTGTTATACTTATAAATTCTGTACGACAATACAAATATAACTAACTTAAGATACAAAAAATTAACAAAAAGAAACTTACAAAATGATTCAAGCGGAGTTTGAATTATTTGTTGTCCATAATCCTGGGACCTAGAATATTTGAGATGAAATAACGTCAAACTATTGGAGAACAATGCTAAAGTAACATTTCAAACAAACACAAGAAACTTGCACATATGAATAGAGCAACCAATTAATTGTGAAATGATTGTTAAACTAAACTCTGGTGAACAATTAAATCTCCAAACTAATAATTGAAGAAGTCCTTCACAGAACTAAAAACATTAACGCCTCAAAGTGTATTACATTTTCTATAAAAAGCATGCTTAATATGTTGGTAACATTACTTTTTAATATTATGCAACTTTTAGTATAATCATAATGTAAAAATTCTAGGAAAAGTGTGGGTATATTTACCCTACATGCTTTATTTGCAAGCTTAAAATATAAAAATAATTTTCTAACGGTAAAAAAATTTGTGAGAAAATTTTTTAAAAATAAATATTTTGAGGAATGCCTACCCTACTCAAATTTTTCAGATAACAATGGTCAGAAGATCGTTGAAAATGCGAAATGATGTTTTCAGACCATAAAAAAAAGCCAAGCCGCTCAAGCAAATAATCATACATAATTAATGCACACTTTTCATGTTTTATTTTTAGGGATAAAAAACCGGAGCAGCTACGCCAATATGAGACTACATGAACCAAATACAATGGGATTTGAATTACTAAACTTAGTTAGACTGTAAAACCATGCATACCTACCTATTTACATCTCTATGACTAATGTCATTGCCTTCATCTATACCAGGTCTGTCCTAAAATAAAATTTGATATTAATTGAATAAATGTAACGGTGTGTATTATTAAAACATTTATCTTCTAATTTCAATTTATTTATATTATTTATTTTACGTTATAAATACTAAAATCATATAGGCTGAATGTCTATAAATCATTTCTTTTATAAATATAAATTCTTCATGCTCTTTAGCAACTTAGCTAATACTCATTTCAGAAGTAAATATGAAAAAATAAAAAAAAGCTTACTTCAACTCCTTGAATACTATTATCAAACTCATTTTTAGCTTGATTAACCATTGTGCACATATTCGGTATTTGAAGAATAAATTTCAGACTTTCATCAATTAATATTACTGATAATTGAATGATCTAGACATCTTATTTCAATAAAAACAACAATCTGAAACTTTAATATAAATCAGAAAATTCAATCAAACAAGATATATAATATTTTTTACCTGCAGTTAACCAAGTACGAAATGAAAAACTTACCAAGAGCCACTAGGCCTTTTTTGTAAATTTGAGCAAGCTTATTGATTACAGCAGTATAAATATCACACTTTGAACCCGTTATCAACATTTCTAATTTCATTACTTTACAACCCTCTTATCCTACCTTATTCAACAGCTTATCTCTTTCTGCTTGAAACAATCTTAACAAGTCTTATAGGAGTAAGGCCTAAACTTGTATTTGGCTGATAATTTATCAAATGTATTATAGGAGGTATACATGATCTTAAAATTTTTTTGAGTAGAACCCTGCAGATTACCAAGCAAGACTTCTAAATGTTCACTTCTAGATGAACTGATAGACTTGATTCTATAATCAGTAAGATAGCAATGAATAAATCTTAACTTTTTTGTTTTTTTTACGAACACAGCCAATTCATAAAGTACATTGTGTCAAAAACAATAATTGGTTTTTAAAAGATTGATTAGTGCTGCTTGTATTTTACCAGGTTTACCAACAAAAGCTTGCTAATTTCAAGAATTATTAAATTTTGAGTAAGTTTTGATTTTTAGAAAAACTTTTTTAGTGATAGAAGAATAAAAAATAACCAGTTGAAAAATGTGGGCTGAGTCATCGGCAACAAGTTCTAGGATCTTGGTAGTAACACTAGGTTCCACTTGTTTTTTGGATTATTTAGAAGAAAAATTTGACTCAAAGTCTTTTTAAATTTCAAATTTAAACTTGAAATTATTTTCGTCAAAGTTGATCATTTTACTGATTTAGAAATAAATTGGATGGAATTCTTACTTTTCAATGGGTAGTGAAAATAAACAAAAAGCTGAATTTCAATCAAATATATTGTATTAAACAAGCTGTTGAAAACTACTGTTGACTGAAAACAGCAATTTCATTACCGTTATTAACTATTTTAGTATTTTCTACTAATAAACTTCTCTCCACATTAGTACCACGTTAATAAAGCAAAGATAATCATAGAACACAGCTAAAGGAGTGCACTGGAAAGTTGCAAAGATGTCACTAGTCAACACAAAAGTTGTTAGTAAATAAAAAAAAGAAGGAATATATAAATAATTTAAAGTTTGCATAAAGGCTTACATGCCGAAAGCTGTCGCAGGTATAAAACAACTAACCAGGGAGGGAATTAGTGGATCGCAAATTGTGATTTTTCTCACCTCGGAATCATAAAAATTATAAATGTACCTACATTCAAAATATAGATGCCTAACTTGATATTTTTTCTATGAGTTTAAGATGGATTTCCATGCGAAATTTATATACGATTTACTTCGAATTTCTATCTAAATAACCAGGCATGGGTTAGTTCAGAGTCAATCTACTGCTAATTGCTCCAATCTTTCAGTCAGTCAAATAAACATAATATTTCTTGAAGTTGTTTTTTGGCTTAACGCTCAAGTATCAAAATGAAATTAAATCCAAGTAATTCTACTTTAAGTTTAATTAAACTTCTCACTTGGAATGATTTCAGTCTAGATAAAGTTAAGCTGTGTTTAGAGTTGAGGTTAAGCTGTTTAGTATATTATTGAGGCCTTTTTTTAGATTTAATCATGGTGAAATAGCTGGAAAACAGTTTCTTCTTTGCTGCATAAGCAATTCGATCATATTTCTAAGAAATGTGCATTAATCTTAAATTTAAGGATAGACAATA
This sequence comes from Euphysa ruthae, assembly GCA_035046665.1. Classification (NCBI taxonomy): domain Eukaryota; kingdom Metazoa; phylum Cnidaria; class Hydrozoa; order Anthoathecata; family Corymorphidae; genus Euphysa; species Euphysa ruthae. The sequence continues at coordinate 4,729 of JAUZNK010024201.1, read as the reverse complement.
GAAAAACAACAGCAAAAAAACAAACAAATATAAAGAAGACCTATGAACAAGAGCAGAATTTTCAACCATATTAAAATCATTACGATAATATATCTAAGTTATACTAGCATTGCATAACCTTTAAATACTAACATTGTATTTAAAGAAATTCTTAAAAGAATTTCTTTAGTATCTTTTTAGATATATTTGTTTTGTTAAAAATTGTGTCAAGAAGGAAGAAAAGAACTTTAAAAATGCTCGATAAATATAATTAAAACCCAAAAAATTGTTATACTTGGAAAAAACTTGACATTCAATACGGCCTGGAACCAATGAAATTTTCAAAACAACTGACCTGCAAAATTAATCAGAAAAAAGTATTTTATTTTATCATAAAAAAAAAACAGAACCCAAAACAGATTTCTTGAGAAAACTTGAAAAAAAAAAATCAATTTTTAGTAGATGAAAATATTTTTGAGAAGATAAACTATATTGCATTTTAACAATCAAAATTTATGCAATAAACATTAAGAAAAAGGTATTTTTGATAAAATTTTTAAAATGTTGCTTTATGGTCTTAAAATGAATTTATTTACTTCGGTATATTCATAGTAGTATGAAAAAGCGTGGATTTTTTTTTTTAATGAAAAATGGTTGGAGTTCTCTCATTACAACTCTATAACTTCAGAGAAAAATTTCAAAAAAAAAATCAATGAGCAGTTTTAGTAAAAAATAACCACCAGATTTGACATGTTTAATGTATAGGGCTATGGTTCATTTTTTTAGAGTTCCAAATGTTCATATCATTAGAAGCACTCACAGGTGATTTAGGTGGCTGTGGAGCACGACGTAGTAAGAAGAACACCAGTGTGCCTATTCCAGCACATACTAACAGTATTGTGTATAAAACTTCACGTCCGTGATCAGCTGAAAAAAAACAATTTTATGGATATCTGACCTTTATATTTCATTTATAATTCTTGCTATCCTCTTAAAATGTTAAATGATTCAGTCAGATTTTTAAAGATTCATAACTAACATTTATATCACATAACTTATTGATTCTTCAAAGCAAAGAAATATCCTGAAACTTTACTGACTTTCTTAAACAAAACAAATTATAAGTAGTAAAGAACAACTACTTACGAGAATGTATAAAACGGATAGTATAAAGCAGAATCATGAAAAATAACGTAACACAAGATATTTCCAAATTAAAATTTAGTTACATAGTGATAAATATTCAAGTTAAATTAACCAAAAATCAAAAAAACATGGAAATTATAGTATTTATTTGGGTTCTTAACAGCATATTTTTAAATCAATGCAAATCTTTTTTGAACACTTTATTAAAATAGGCAAGTTATAGAAAATCAAATAAGCTGGTAGTAAAGATTAAATTAAACTTACACACATTAATTGCTCCTTTAAAATAAAAATAGACAAACATGTTTCCAAACAGCAAGCTGAAATAAAATAGCCATTTATATATTTATATCTAACCCTTAGAAAAATTAACAAAATTGTTTTTTTCAATTACTTTTTAGTTTTGTTGGTATTCTATAAACAATGACATTCACATACACAAACACGCACAGAAACATATACATGCATCTGTAGAATACCAAACTAAAAAGCACTTCAATGACGTCTAACTGAGATTTCATTTCTAAAATTTCATTTTTTTTAACTATTACCCTGCAAACTTAGGTTTGAGGCATTTTCATAAATAAATCAATCCACTAACAAGATGCAAAAATGTTTCTGGTTTACTAAAATCAAAAAAAAAAAATTTATAAATTGATTTTACCATACATTTATTCAGTGGTTTGGATAAAAATTGGTTCCTTTATTCATAAAAGATCATTAAAATTTAAGTCTATATTATGTAAACAAAAAAATAGCTTAAATTAGTTATCTTTTTTTTAATCCTAGGGTGTAAAATTAGAAATGTCAATCATAAAAATACAATAATTTTAGCTATAAGAAGACAACTTAGATAAAAATTTTACAAATTGATAAATGTCTCAAATCTTTCCCACACTCTTATTGTATTTATTGACACGTGTTCTTATAAATGATTTCAGTTTTTGTATACGATTTCTAAAGACATCTGTATTCTGATTCTGTCAATGTGACAGAGCATTATTTGACAAATATGTCTACAACCCTGGGTGACAATTGGATACATACTTACTAGCAATAGAATTTTATGTTTCTCACAGAACTTTGATTTCTTCTGCGAACATATAAAATGATGTGAAATGTAAAAATACTTCATGATCAAATAATTTAAAATAAATTATTAAAAAAATCTGAAATCAAAAGGCAAACTTGACAAGTTCTAATCACTATTACTGTAATTCAATTATGCATACATTATACCTGCATTGCAGCAATGCCCAAAAAATTCCACTGTTCCTTCCCATCGTGTCTTCATCAGAGTTTAACGTTAAGTAGTTACCTTGTCCAGTCCAGATTACTAAAATTAATTAATCATACTGATTAGTATGCTAGCCATAAACTCCAATCATCACACGGAATTAAAGAACAATAACGAATTTCTAGAAAAAAATTAAAAACTATTTAAATTTCATGTTCAATTTTAATAACTAGCAATGTCAGCACACCATAAAATCTAAAACATTATACAAATACATTGATTGTTGCAGGGTCCATAAACGAAAACTTCATGATTTCTTTTTAAAAGTTAATAGAATGCTGGGTGAAGCAACGAAAAAAAACGTATTAGAAACGTATTTGCCAACGATTAATTTCTAACTCGAATGTTACTTTTATAACAATGAAAAAAAAACTGTAACTTTTGTCTTCAGATATTTGTCTTAACGTAAGCATGGAGTTTATCAGGGTAAAGATGAAAAAGAATTGATCAACCATATAAGGTTTTATTTAGACCATGGGCACACTTTTAATCCACTTACATGCAGCTCCAACTCCTACAACCACAGATGCAATGTATAAAGTTTCAACATAAGGATAAATAATCGAAGCAATATATAAACTAAAAAGAAATAATTAAATTTTAAATTAGGAAAATTAAGAAGTAGAACTGACTGTTAAAAAGGTACAAGATGATTCCTTCTTTCATAAAGGAACTTTCCATTCATTTCTTATTGAAATGTAAAAAATAAACACAAACAGAAGCACATCTAAATTAATAAAAAACTTTGTGATTTAAAGGAGGGTAGGGAAAATTTGCCAGAAAATGATCATTTTATGATTATTTTCAAATTCGTTGCTAACACCATCTTGTAGGGAAAATCTGCACCAGTTAAACCTAATTTAATTTCAGGTTTTGAGCACATACTTGACCTAGTAAATATATAACAAAAAAGTAGATAATTACTATAAGAATATTATTTCCCATTAAATTCAGAGAGGTTTACAATATTAGCTTACAGAGAAAAATAAATTTGATAAATGGCATAAATAGTTATTGTCTTAAAATCAATCAAAGAGTAGCAAAGTCAACAATTCAATTTTCCATGTTGTTAAATAAATGTCCCTTTCATTGAGCAAAAACACAAATAAATAAATAAAGACAAGATATTTATACTTTACATAACAGAAAATATCATAGTTTTAAAACAATTTAACTCAAAAGTCAATTTAACAATAAAAACATCCCTGGTTAGATAGTTAACTCATATTACCATATTTGCTCGAAAAAACAACTCCTGACCAGCTTATCTTGAAGTGCACAGCACACATTCTTTAAACACAAAGGAGGCATTTTGTGAAAATCCAAAGGAAGCTTTATCAAAGAAAAAAGATAAATGGGTCAAGCTCACTTTATATGTTTGCCGACACATAATTTCGAAATATTACACTAAATTTCTGCCTTCCAATTGAATTTTAAATGTTAAAAGCCTCTGCATTATACTCAATTTTGTCTTCATCCACATAATTAAACCAGTGTGTCATAACAAACAGAACAATGTAATAAGCAGATTATCAGGAACAAATGCAAAAAATCCAAGCTCTACTTTACATTATAGATTACAGACATTAGAAAAACAGTTCTGACCTCAAAATTTATACTTAAAAATTTGATATTTGTATGTGATAATAATACTAACACAACCTTGAAGCACAAATTTATAAAAACATTACATAAATTTCAGCATTATAATACATATAAAAAATATTTACCAATAACATAATCCTCCAATAAACATTGCAACACGTGGTCCAAATAAATTAACGATTGGAGGAGCAATAAAATTGGCCAAAGCGAATACCGTGTATATAATTGACAAGCTGAAAGAAAAGAAAATCATCAAGTCAGATACAACTGTGATTTTTAAATTATACCAAGGATCGACATATCGAACAAGGCAAGGCTCCAACTTGTGCAGATAAGTATTTAAAACTTTTGAGGAAAAGCTGCTTGATGCTTAAAAATCAATGGTAAATAGGGCAGACCAAAAATTCATCATTTAACATGATAACAAAAGAAATATTTACTAATATTGATAATTCTAATATTGACTCTAAAGGGTGTGCCTTTAACAAACACCTCTATGAAACTGCATGATATCCATTCAATAAAAGTATAATTAATGAAGACAATAAGGTCAGAATTAACAACACTAATATTCATTTAGATTTTAGCCCGTATAATTTCAGTCCATTTCATTATATATACATAGGTACATACGTACATACGTACACACACACACACACACACACGTACACACGCACACACACACGTACACACACGTACACA